>CAKNXH010057019.1:62951-87172 GCA_932178445.1 Andricus quercusramuli
AGACAGACAGACAGACAGACAGACAGACAGACAGACAGACAGACAGATAGATAGATAGATAACTTTATTTGTACGAGTAAGAAAAACTATTACAATTTGTCAATTCTGATAAAAACATACAACATCGGTAAAAAAGAGTTTCGTATATTAATCCGGAAAGACATACATAAAAACTTGTTCGCTTATTATTCGTTAATTAGGAAAGACCTAATCTTGAGCGCATTAACTACGTAATAATATACGTCATTCAAATGTTTTTCGTTTTTTATGTATAGTAATTGTTGCGTAGCTTCTGTATTGTCGCATATTTGGTTGCCCACGTAGGGGTTTAGAAATTGTTCTCTAACAGGTTTATGAATTGGACAGTACAGAAGGAAATGATCGAGCGTTTCTCGAGCGTTGAGATTACAAATAGTGCAGTTAGTGTTTGTATCGATAATATATGTGTTTCCCCCATAACTGATTTTAATTCTAGAGTGAGATGCTAATCATAGTTGGCTGATGATTCTAGTTTTGCTAAATGGTATTTTGGACTTTAAATATGGTTCTGCTATCAATTGTCTGAGACTAAGGCTTCTGTAGATATTATTATATCCGTATTATATCCGGAGTTTATAGATCTATCGATAGTTAAATTTTTCAAGTTGTTTTCCCAAGTGATTATAATATTATCGCACCTTTTATCAATCTCTCTGCTGTACAGGATGTGTTGCTGTGGCCAAATAGTACCGTCTCCTGTTGCCTCGATAATTTCTTTGATTTGAGATACCCAATTATAGCACGGTTGGATTTTATTATGCTTATCTAGATCAACAAGTCTGTTATAGCAAATCTTCGGCAGCCTGTCGTCCGGCATTTGAAGGACCCTGCACCACCATCTCATTGCTCGCCTTTTAAAGTACTGTGTTTGCACGCGCTCAATTTCATCTAGATATCGTAAGGCCCATATTTCAGAACCACATAGAGTCGTAGCCTCAACAGTAGAGCTCAAGAGCTTAGTTATGGCGTTCCACGATTGATTTTTACACTTGTACAGAACTTTTTGGACCCTAGATACTGCTACTATTCCTTTGTGAGTAAAAAATTCTGCCGCCTTACAAAATTTACCGGAACAAGAAAAAGGCACCCCTAGATAGATGTACGAGTTCTGGTAAACAAGATTTTGGTTTCCGAAAAGATAGGCTTTAGGCGTTTGCAATCCCCAGTTTTCCGTAGAGGAACGATTTTTGTTTTCAGTGCATTTAGTTTCAAACCGTTTGCGTCACAGTAAGATTTTAAGGTCTTAAGTTTATTTTGTGCATCATGCCAGGATCTTGCAAAAATTATAAGGTCGTCCGCGAAAAGGAGCATCAAGATCCCCTTCGCAGAAGACACAGAAATTTCTTCCATACCATTGTCCTTAAAAAACGTAATTATATCATGTAAGAATAAAATGAATAGAAGCGGGCTTAGGCTGTCCCCTTGCAACACTCCTTCTGTGACATCTATGGGCTTTGAGTATTTGCCACCGCATTTAACAATCCATTTGGCCTTATCGTAAAGTTGTCGGAGGATTCGAATTATTTTTCTGCTTAAGGGCATGCTCTCCGGTGATCACGTGACCAAAACAGTCCTTGGTTATGAAACTTTTTTTGGTGTTCACCATGTTCAAACGCAATGATGTATTGCTCTCAAAAGTTGGAATATAGAAAATGAGACAATAAATTGCGTTTGTATATTTAGTTTCAGTAATAATTTTGAAAAAAACTTTCCATGTAAAAAATAAATGTGGAAAATTTCATAACCGAGTTTGGTTATGTGATCTCTACTTTACCGACGTTGAAATGCTCCAACAATAATGACAGGTTAGGTGTGTGCAGATACATATTTTTTGATTTGCAACGAATGTGCACGATAACGTTGCAACGAATGTGCAACGAATGTGAATGGTAATAATTTTGAAAAAAAATTCCATGTAAAAAATAAATGTGTAAAAATATTTTCATTTTTTTTTTGTGCTCACTACGTTATTTTCTCCTTTTTTATGTTTTCAAATTTAATTTTTAGAGTGACCATAAGGTGGTCTGATTTTTCTATTATGGGGTTTACATGGAGGTCATGAACGAAATTTAAGGCATTTGAGCGAACCCAGAAAAAATCAATAACACTCTTACCGTTCTTAGCAGTAATATAAGTAAAGTTTGCAGGTGAGTCCGATATTGTGCGCCCAATACACAAGATAAAATTATTTACTTCCATAGCTTCTGTAAGCATTCTACACCATTTTGTAATTAAATCATCGAGAGACAGTCTTTTGCTAAACACATTAGTTGAGTAGAAAGTATCTTCGTCAAAAGAATTTAGGTTTTTTAGTCTTGCGTTACAATCTCCTGCAACTATAGAAATTGCGTTTTCTCTGTAAGTTTCCGAGAAGTTAACTAAAGTTTCGTGTAAATATTCAACTCATAATTCTATATTCGCAGTCGGCGGCCAATAAGTATTAACAATTATCAGTATATTATTTGGAATTTCTAACTTAACAAAAATCCAAAGATTAGAGACGTCTATTATAGTGGCTGATATAAAACTATCTTTTCTAACGAGAGTAATAAGACCTCCGCTACCTCTTCCCTTACTAAACTCCTTGATCGCGCAACTTGTAAAAATTAAATAATCATCAAGAAACTTAGGAAGTTTGAAATTTTCGGTCGTCAGCCAGGTTTCCGCTAGACATATAATCGCGTTACTAGTAATACATTGAATTTGTTCATTGTCTAGATTGTAAACATTACCGTCACCGCTGACATTCCAGAAGCAGATACTTTGGAGATAGAGATCCTCTCGAGAAGGTGAATAAATGGACAAATTTTTGGATATTCTCTGCAGACTCATTGTGTTTTGTATTTTGGATTGTTGGATTAATTTGGTAATTGTAGACCCTCTGATTGTTACTAGCACTCCCGCTGCGAATGTGTTGTTGACTCGTGACCAGTCATGCATCCTCGGTATCATCCTGTATGGTGGCATCTTTTTCGCGTTGATCGTTTTTTGATGTGTTTGTTATATAAGGGTCCATTGTACCATTTTCTTGCCTTCTAACCTTAGGCGGGGCACTTTTGGCAGGACTTTTGCCAGGACGCCCTCTTTTACGTTTCAGATCGGTCCTCTTATCTGCTGAAACAGGGTTTTTTGACGTGTTATCACTAGATTGTGTTGTTTTTGACAGAACTTCTTCCGGTTTCATAGACTCAAGCTGTTCAGGGGTGAAATTTTTACTGTTAACCCAGATTGTAGCGTCTCAGACGCGTACATGGGCTCCCGATTTTTTTAGTTCGCGTATTTTTGTACGGCACTTACTGTAAATTATTTGACTTTCCTTGTCCAGATCGTTGTTGATATAAATGTTTGTCCCCTTTAGTTTACCTCGGTTTTCCATTATTATGCTCTTGATGAATCCTGCTGTGGAACCAAGTAGCACAGGTCTATTGCGATCTAAGTTTGGTGTTCCCAGTCTTCGTAGTTGGTCAACGACATTTATGTCAATTGCGATTCCTAATTTTTCTTTTAGGAGAGTTTGAATGGCATTGAAGAGAGAGATTCGTGTTTCCTCAATGGTCTCGGGCAGATCCAAAATGAGAACATTATTTCTCCTCTTGACATGTTCGATGGATTTGCTTTGTCTCGAAACCTGCTCACACAGTACATCACAGGTTCCTCTTATTTTCTTAATACTCTCTTCGTTTGCTTTAATTGTTTTTACGTCCCATCAATTTCGTAATCACATTTTCTGTGTCTTTTCTTATGTTAGCCTGGATATCTTGTAGGCTTTCTGCAAGGGAGTCCTCAGTTATGTGTTTGTCCATAATTTTCATCTGCTTTCGCCATTGAGTGCTTAAGGTATTTGGGAAAATTTGTTGATTCTGACACGCACACGTAATTCCTACACGCACTACAGCTCTAACTCGATAACAGCACACACTGCGAGTACACAAACAGAGCTACACATGATATTTTTTCAGTCATTAGAATCTTGATTGCACGTGCAAAAACTCATTCAACGTTTATAAATCCTGATCCACTTAACACATTTTCCAGCGAGACACCTGATTTTGAAGAGCGTAAAAAATCGATCATTTGAGTACAGTTTTCATCACACAAATCCCGGTACAACTAAAGAAGAACAGAATATTCGCGGAGCGATGAACGAACGTGCTTTTACTTGTCCTGCCATATTCAATCTCCGTGAAGAGACAACTCAATTATCATGGAAATATCAACAAATGCTGATTTCCCTAACAAGCAGTTTTGTGATACTGACTAAAAAAGCTTCTTCTTTTACCGGCGCCAGATAGGGGTGACCCTATCCGAGCCCCGTAGGAATCGGTCCAGTCGCGCTCGACATGTCGACCAACTAGCCCTTAATATTACATGAGAGACACAAACGGAGGTGGGAATCGCGTGAGTGAGAGAGAAGTTTGTTCTTTTATAAAGACGGATAAAACAGAAGCTTTGCTAAAAGAAATCAATTACACAAGAATCTGCTTAACTCTACTTTAGCGCTGAGTTTAGCAAATACGAGCGCAGAACCGACAGACCACAATCCCTTTAAGCGACTTGTCACAATTGTCGTGGTCGTCCGAAACACCCGCGTTTACGCCGCATCAACTCATGCGTTCATCGGCGTGTAACCACCCACGGTTCGGATTGAGAGACGCCCGCCTCGACTGGCTATTATCGGGCTCTGAGTTATTTTTGAGCCTTCCAGTTATTTTAAGATGACGGTCTTGTAGCTGACTCAGGATGACTGTCTTCCAGGTATTTCAAATGGCCGTCTGCTAGCTACATCAGGATGGCTGTTCTCCAGGTATTTTGAAATAACTATATTCTAGCCATCTTATCATGCCGGGTCGCCTAGCCACGTGGTGTTGCAGGGTTGTTTCGGTGTACTATGCATTGCCTTTGTCGTTTCGGTGGAGCTTCACGATGTGACCTAGCAGGATTGGTGCGGTGTGTTAAGCGACTATCGCCTTGGTACTGGTGATCTCTGCTCGTATTGGCGCTGGTTGTCATGGGTCGATGGCAAAACATGGCGGCAGACTTCGGTCTCCCCCCTTAACCGGTGGAGTGTGGTCACCGAATGCGGCGGTGAGCTGCCAATACCGCCCTCTCGGTGCTTGCGCGGGACTGCTGTGCCGTGTCCGTGGTGTCTCATCCTCTCGTACTGGCTCCTTAGTGGCTACCAGGTTTGTGACTGTACGCGTCGTCTGCCCTATGTTTACTACCAGTCAGTACGGCGTTCAGTCTTCCTACCGCCTATATGGTTGAAACATTTCCCAGCCTACCTATATATTGAAGGATGTTTTGGTAGGTCTGTCGTCGGTGCATAATTAATAAATGTAAGGCTAAAATTATTTAATGGTACTTAGCCTACACCTGACTCTTGGTTTGACGGTATGTCCAGACGTTTCGGGTTACTTTCAGCCGTCCTCTTCTCTCTTTCGGAGGTTAGGTATGGCTTCGGCGAGTCGCCGGGAAGTGTTTTTACAACTTTTCTAATTCTTTTCACAAAACTTCACTAAAATATACATATGTGTCTGTGTGTTAAAAGAAATAGTTATACAACCACCGCAGGGTCCCTCTAATAGCAACCACCATCTATAAAATGTCAGTAGCCTCCAGTAGAACCGCGTTAAATCACACCAATGCAATAGCCACGTCTCAGAACCGTGAGATGGCTGGTCACAGGGCACAACGAAATCATTACGACAGGCCGGCGAAACCCTCGTGTGTCTTGAGGACACGAAGCAACCCATATATATATATATGTATATATATATATATATATATATATATATATAAACATCAACATTCAGGTTTCTCCCAAGCCCAAAGATCTGACTGAATTGGATGACGAACTTCGTGGAGATTTTTCCGAAGAATCCGACCTCTGGACTATCAGTTGTGGTGTGTACAATGCAGCGAGAACTTTGGCAGATGCAAGCCGTAAAACAAAACCAACGGTTGATCATAAGACCAAAAGAAGAATGCATCAACTCAGCACAAAGATAGGCTGGGCTAGACAGTACGCGTCCCGCATTCAGTGTGTGATTGACTACATAACATCTGGCAGGAATTTCACTGCCAAGGTTCGACGGTTCGTGCGCGAACTGCGGATCCGTCATCACACAATCAACAAATCAAAGCTAATGACCATCAGATAGCATATTGTTGACAGAATACGAATACTATCTAACGCTAGGAGAAGTCTAGAGCGGAGAGAGAGGTGGGTCAGAGAAAATCAACAATTTTCATCTGATCCATCTAAACTCTTCCAAGACCCTCCAGTTACTGTCGACCATCCGCCCAAACCAGAGACTCAAAGAACATAAATAACTTCGAGGAGCTGTGCAATGCCCTCATAACACCTGAGGAAGAATGCCCACCTATCACTATCGAGGAGGTGAAAAACGTATTAAGAGGCATGAAGAACTTTCCCGCTTCGGGACCAGATGGTATCAAGACCTTCTGGTGGAAGAAGTTTTCTTCTGCCCACCAGCATCTGGCTCGAATTTTCACCTCATACCTAAAGTCGGAAGAGCCTATTCCGGAGTGGTTGGTGGAAGGGCGCACAGTGCTCCTGCCTAAGACGGACAACTTAGCTGAACCTAAGAATTACAGGCCAATAACTTGTCTGAACACACTGTATAAGATCTTCACAGCCATCCTAAATGATAGGATCCTTCGGACAGTTGAACCTGTGTGGCGAGAGATGTATGAACAACGTGGCTCGAAGAAAGGCGTAGCAGGATGTCGGGAGAACCTGCTCATCGACAGATGTGTCTGTAAAGATGCAGCGTGCTATCAACGATCTCTATCGATGGCCTGGATAGATTACCGAAAAGCTTTTGATTCAACCTCCCATAGACTTATCATCTGTCTGTTGGAAAGCTTGAAGGTTCATCCACACATCGTGATATGCATAGAGAGATTAATGCTGCTTTGGAAAACCAGATTTACCATCTTATCTGGAAAATATCGTGTGATCACTAACAGTATCACCTTTCAGAGAGGTGTATGTCAGGGCGACACCATGAGCCCTCTCCTCTTTTGCCTCACATTATTGCCACTATCTCTCGCACTTTGCCATTCCGAAGGGTACCTCTTCGGCAAACCTGGAAATCGAAAGCATAAGGTAACTCATGTATTTTACATGGATGATCTTAAGCTCTATGCTAGAAATCAAGAGAAACTACATCTAGCTCTAAAAATTGTCACAGAGTACACTCAAGAGATTGGAATGGAGTTCGGGTTAGAGAAATGCGCCAAGGTTAATTTGAAGAAAGGAAAACTTAACGGCATCCTCGAAGATCCTGAACTCGTTCACAGAAGCGCTATACGACACCTTTGCGCTGGAGAGACCTATACATACCTGGGCGTGCCACAAAGCCGCATTCAGGACGTAACATCTATAAAGGATACTCACCGATGCAGATACAAACGTCTTCTCCGACAGATATGGTCTTCCGAACTGTCGGCGAGGAACAAAGTATCTGCAACGAACATGCTTGCCGTCCCAGTAGTAATCTATTCATTTGGAGTAGTTCCATGGACGAAGGACGAGCTCAGATCCCTCGACATCGGGTCCCGAAAGGTTATGCACATGAACAAAAGCATGCACCTTAAGTCTTCTGTTCCACGACTTTACATCTCACGCCGTCAAGGTGGTCGTGGAATACTGAATCTTGAATGTCTTCACAACAGGATTATTCTGGGTACAGCACATATTGTCGCAAATGGACAAGATCCTCATCTTAAAATGGTCAGAAAACACGAAGAAGTAGGCAAACGGGCGTTTCGTTACAAAGCAGCAGAAGAGGCTGCTGAAACACTCGGCCTTGACTTCAATATCAGGGGTGAGCAAAATGTATCAAATCTTATCCATCTTAAATACTCACTCCTGAAGGCCCGGATTAAGAAAGCACAGGAGAAAAACTTCCGCGAAGAGCTCCTCGACAAGAAGATGCACGGCATCTTCCACAGAAATGTGGAAGATCAGTCGATGTCGTATGAGCTGACGTTTGCTTTCCTTAGATCACCCGGATTGAAGTCAAGCACAGAGGGCTTCATTTTGGCATGTCAAGATGGTGTCATTTCCACTCTAGCATACCGTCGCCACATTTTGATCCAAGATATTCCCGATGATAGCTGCAGAGCGTGTCATGAACACCCCGAGCATCTAGGACACATACTATCTAGTTGTCCAGCTCATGCGGGAACAACCTACATCCAAAGGCACAATGCGGCACTGAGAGTGCTTTATTACCATCTCTGTCACTCTTACGGCATTAGCCCAAATACCTCTCCGCTGAACGCCCCTAGAGAAATAGAGTCAATTGTCGAAAATGAGAAGTGCCGCATATATTGGAACATCATATTCTCGACAATTGTTTCTGTTGCGCACTCGAGGCCTGACATGGTTCTTCTTGACTTCGAGAAACGAACCATGTTCGTTATCGAATTTTCGGCACCAGCGGACAAAAACGTCACAGCGAAGGAGAAAGAAAAGAAAGAAAGGTATAAAGACCTCATGAGAGAGTTGCGACGGTTATACCCGGAATATTCTGTTAAGCTAATCGTCCTGATCATTGGCGCTCTTGGAGGTGCCAAGGTTTCACTTGTTAATAGCCTGAAAAGCATCCCTGCGTGTCAACAAAATGCTGAGGCACTTGCAGGGAGAATGCAGAAGGCGGTCGTGCTTGGGTCGCTCCGTGTCCTCAGGGTGCACGAGACTTTCGCCGGATCATCGTATTGAATTCGCGCAGACTGTAACCACCCATCTCACGGTCGTGAGACGTGGTTACAGCTGAAATTTTACCGCGATTTCGCTGGGAGCGGGTGCAATTTTTCAGATTAGCACCCGCTCGCGGCGAAATCCTGCGGTTGTCCTTATGACAAACTTTTAACTATATATATGTATAGACTGTACGTTGTCACCTCCGTGTAGTTCACTCTACGTTCTCACCTCCGCTGTTTTCCGTTAAAATATTTGAAATTTATATGTATATATACGTTGAGGGGGGCCTTCTCATCAGGTTTCTCAAAAGAGGGGTAACAATTTTTCATTTTGAAATTTATATATATTTGTGATACTGAATGTACGAAGTGACCTCCTCTATATATGTGACGTGCGCCGAAGAAAGGGGGCTTACTCTGGAAAAATAGAAATCGAGGTTTTTACACCTTTCGATAGTTTTTGAGTTGCTCTTTTTAATGAAACCATCGAAAAAAAATTCCGAGCGTTATTATTGCTAATAATTGAGTTGATAGGTACCCGAGAAATCGTGCTTTCGCTCGAGAGCTCGAGATCCCGTGAAACACCTCCCAACACTCACCACTACATCTCCGCGTCTCATCTATACCCCGTCCGTGAGCAGCGCCGCTATATGCGTGAGAATGTATTAGCAAGCGGTGTGGGAAGATTTCGTGGTCTTCCCTCTCTTCTAAAAGTCGCGTCTATCGGTTCGACTTCGACCGCTCGTCCTGAAAAATCTCGCTTTCCAGGCTAAGCCCCCTTTCTTCGGCGCACGTCACATATAAGGAAGCGCGTTAGAGGCTATGCGTACTCACCTCAAGCGGTGTTGCCACGTCTGGGAGGTAGGATTCATACCTGGTGTCCATGTCTCCCAGGTTTCTATGTGATCTGACAATTAAGTCATAATCAGAGAATTAGGCTAATTCGGAATATCATCAGTTTAGAAGAAATTATTTTAAAAAATGTTATTTATTATAATATATCGCTTCAGAGATCTCTCGTAAATTCGTTTTTGTCGCTAATTATGATTTGCTTGCGATTTTTTATATGCAAATTGATTTTGATACATGAAATACTACTTTATACTGACAATTAGATGTTTAAATAAATTGTTCAAGCCATTTACTATTGTTTTTAGCAATTTTCTCTTAAAATATAGTTAGAAAGTCGCGGGTTTTTTTTTTTAAATTGCACTTTTTGTGCAATTTTCAATTAGAGTAAGTTAATACATGATTTTCGTTAATAAAAAAAATTGTGTAAAAAATTTGTTATTATTGTTAAAGATGTTCTCTTTCAATAATGCTAGAAATTGCGGGTTTTTCTGAAAATCTGCAACTTTTTGTTCACTTTTCACTTGAAATGAGTTAATATTTATTTATATTTAGGCAGAATAATTGTTTAAACAAATTTTTATTGTTATTATCTATCTTCTCTTAGATAAGTGTTAGAAAGTTGCGGTTTTATCTAAAAATTTTGATTTTTTGTCAAATTTCTGATTAAAGTGATATTTAGTTCGTGTTAACAAAAATAATTATTCGAACAATTTATAATTATTGCTAATGATATTCTCTTTACTTGACGGTAGAAAGTTGCTGTTTTTTCTGAAATTTTTAACTATTTGTCTATTTTCCACCTGGAGTGACCTAATAATTATTTGAGTTGAGCAAAAATAATAGTGCGAACAAATTATTGTTTATGACTATCTTCATCTATATTAATGCCAGATAGTTTCGGTTTTTTTCTTGGAGAAAATACGTCTCGTCGGTGACAATATACAATTGAGGGTGGTAAACATTTTTTAGTTTCTCGAATTTTGATACACATCGCCCAAAAATTTGTTTGAATCCACAAAAAAAATCCTTTTTTTTTGGTTTCAAAAAATGATAATCAGAGGTGTCGCAAGCACGTGAAGTTCAACACGTATTTCCCATTAGGCAAAAATACATTTTTGTACATTTCATTCTGAATCGTCACTATTAGCAGAATCGAGTTAAAACTCAACACTTCTCTTTACATATAGCCATAGAATACAAGTCAAATATATCAATTATCAAATTTCACCTCCCTAAGTCTGTTTTATAGGGTCCCAAGAACAACCCATAAATGAAAAAATGGGTTTTGCCAGTTTTTAGCGCTAATTATGATTTTTTGTGGGTTTTAAACAATGCTAGAAAATTGTACTTTGTATTTAATTTTTCTCTTTGTGTTCAATTTTTAATTAAAGCCAGTTGAACAAACATGATTGTTCAAACAATTTTTAATTGTTTACAACTATCTTCTCTCAGATAAGTGCTGAAAAGTGGCGGTTTTTTTTAACCCTTAAAATTTTTGTCCACTTTTCACTTAGTTGGGTAATAATTAATGCAAGTTAACAAACATGCTTATTTGAACAATGTATTATTGTTTATATCTGTCTTCTTTTGGAGTAATGCTGGCAAGTTTCTTTTTTTGTAATCTTGATTTTGATTGACTTTTCAGTTATCCATTAATAACAAGTGAACCTCAACAAAAATAAGTTTGGAAACAATATTTTACTTTCTTAAGTAAATTATTTTTGCTCTTTTTGCAATGTTTGAAAAAATTATTCACAAAAAAGCTATCTTACACTAGAGACACAAACAAGGAATGAAATAATTAGGAGTAGGTGGGAGGAATAGGTCTGCAAATGACTTGTAACAATTTTGTTTTCAATGACAACAAGAAGTTCATCAAATTTGTTCATAACTAACAAGGCAAAGCAAAGTTAACCGTTTCGGGAAAAACCGGAACTTTCTAGCACTTATCTGAGACAAGATAGTTTTCAAAAATAAGAAATTGTTTAAACAACTATTTTCATTAACTTGCATTAAATATCACATCACTAAGTAAAGGGTGCCAAAAAATTAAAAATTTCAGGAAAAAAGCGCAACTATCTGAAATTAATATATATGGCATTAATATAGTTTTCAAACTAGAATGAAAAGATCTATCGGAATAAAAAAGAAAATTTCTATGTTGTTTTGGATACTGCACATTTCAATTTTTTTATCTCGATAAATTTTTGATGAAGGGCTTCACAGGTATCAAAAGTTCAAATACTCCCATGTTTAATATAAAATTTTCGTTCAATTTGTGAAATACGTGTCATCTAAAATCCTTTGGAAAAAAAAACATATTTCTTGCGAAAATGATTCTGTGACTTGAGCATACACAAAGCCTGCCTGGCTGGAAATAAATTCAGGCAAATAAAATAATAATACAATATTACATAAATATTTAAAATTTTAATTTAGTTTCACTATCAAATATTTTGAAATTGCAAAATTTCATATTATAAGCCTTGATAGTCAGTTTTAAATGTAATGATTTTAGATTTGAATATGCTGAGTTGTTTGGTTTCAGTGTGAAATACAAATATTTTCTGTTTTTTTTTTTAATTTAAATGATGAAATTTAAAAAATCGGAAGCATAGCTATCTTCTTATGCATTATATTTAAACATTTTCAACGTGATAATATTTTAAACTTTTAGTTGAAGATTTTCACGAATGAATTATTTCAAATATATTTGATTGGAAGATTCAAAGAATGAATAATGATTCTGAATGAAGTGTTAAAAGCTAAACGATTTATATTGAAAAAGTTAAAAATTATTTGTTACTTATAATCAAAACAGATGAAAATTGTTTGATATGAAATTGAGATCTTGGTAATTGAATAAATTCCTTTAATTCTGACTGGTTAAAATTTTAGCGTTTCAAATTTTCATGTTGAAGGCTGAATTTTCCATCTTTCTCTTTCAACAGTATTAATTTTGAAATTGAAATTATAATGTTGAAATTTAAAAAAGTACAGTTGACAATTTTAAAAATGTTAATTTTCAGGCGATTTTAATTTACTTGAAATAATTTAAAATTCAAAGAGGAAGAGTATAAAAACGTTCTAATAACGCAACTCTAGGTAATTAACACTTGGTTCAGTTCTAAATGATTTGAGATTTTCTTATTTTTGAACGCTCCGTATTAGAAATGTTTTTATTTTTATTGTTGCGTACTCAGAATTTCTTCATTTCTTACATTTTTTTAGAATAATTCAATTGTCAAACTATAATTGAACATTTTCGCAGCTTGTACTAACAATTTAAAATTCTGAAATTTCAGAAGCTTTGACTTTGAAAAATTCAATTCAGTTTTTCAGTTTCTATTTATGGAATTGTAATCGGTTTTTATTTTAAATTGTTGAAATTCTAAAGTTTTAAATTATTGAAATTTGAACGCTTCGAATTACAATTAACACAACTCGAATTTAGTTGAATTTCATATGATCCAATTGTTAAAATTTCAATAAACAATAAAAACTCTTTTCTAATGAAACTGTCCAATTTTGGAAATTTTTTTCAAAATTTTCCTATTTTGAGAGCATCCGATGAAAAAATTTTCAATTTAAAATCATTCAATTCTAAACGCTTTCATCAAGAAGTGATACAAGTTAAATTATTTTCTATTACATTAGAAATATTGTGCTTTCATCCAAATTTTACCTAGGTCATCTAAAATTGTTTGATTTGGAACGTTTTCAATTAAGAATCGTTTAATATATACCTTTTTAAATTCCAAATGCTTTTAATTTGAAATGATTAATTATTGTACTGAAATTATAATTATTAATTATTATTAAAAATCCAGGCATTTACAGCTAGTTCAGAAAAAACGCACGTTCCCTCTTCAAATATTTTTGAACTTTTTCGCTGATAACTCAGAATAACGAGTCCAACATTTTAAGTACATAAATATAAAAATAGTCCTGACGGCTAACGTAACACAAATTTATTCATAATACTTTAAATTCACCTATTATTTATTTCCATCTTAGACTTTGGCTTCTAAGACATTTTTGATTTTCTTTTCGACAACAGATTTTTCAAAATTGCACTATTTTAATTTGTAACACTTATTGGCTTAACATCTTTAAGAGAACGTTTGAAATAAAATATTTTCAAATTCGAATATTGAAAAATGGACAAATCTATATTTCAATTGTATACTGACTACTGTTGCAAATTTGTATAATTTCCAAACAGAAGCCTCAATAATTCTTGATATATTTCAACCAGAATATCGCTTAAAAAGTATATATATCAGATTGAAAGAGTGCTAAAATAGTCAATTCGCGAAAAATGTAATTTTCTTTATTACTAAATATATATAATCCATTATTCAGTTTTATAGCATACATTGAGACAAATAGAAATTAGAACGATGATCTACAAATATTAGGAGGTTAAAGCTAGATATTAAAACACAAAAATTTAATTTCGAATTAAATTTCAAATTTACATTGTGTTTAAAACTAAATTAAATTAAATTAATTAATTTTAAATTAAATTAATTGAATTCAAAAAACTTTTAAATTCAAAGTTTGAGACAGAATATACTGTTGGAACTCGATTTGAACAAAACAATAGGTACCCAATAGGGCTGCTATTTTTCCTTTTGGAAGGTGCAATATTTCAGTTGCAGTTTATGGTGAGGGGAAAGGGTTCCGGCATGAAGGCGACATTGCCGCCTCAGGTAGTGCACCTGTCTTTTCAAAAGTGTCTGAATTTTTGGGACACGATGGTGCCGAAATGAGATTCCTCATAAATCCCAACCTATTCATTTCTATTTATTACTTTTTACGGTAAGCTTGATGAATAATAAAATTCTTCTCCAATTTCCCAGTAGGGTGGGTCAAAAATAAATACTTTTGGAATTTGCACGTGGCTTGGTTACCCGTGCTCTAAAAAAGGTTGAAAAAATTTTCTTTTTCGCAGAGTTTTGGACTTTTCTTGAGGGTTAATTTTCTTTACGTACCTGAATGTCAGAAAAATCTTCCAAATTTTTGGGAGATTCAAATCAATCATTTTTTCGAAAAATAATTCCCATTTACTTTTCAGAATATTGATTTTGGTATTTAATGAAATAATCTTTATAACTGGTGGATTGAACATTTTTCTGAGCACATGTGAGCTTTTTAATTGTACATTCACTAGTCGAAATTAAAATTACAGTAATTTTTTTTTTTTTTTTTTTTTTTTTATTCCTCGGCGTTGTCAATTTTTTTCTGGAGTATTTCTATGCTTTCAAATTCCTGACATGCTCAAGAAAATTATAAAATCACAAGTGAAGACGATAATTCTATTAAATAACAAATTCCAAATTTATAAAAACCACTGTATTTGTAATTTCGACTCCTGCGTCTTGCGCATTTTTTTCTAGTGTATTTCTAATTTTAAGAACTTAAGACATACAAAAAAATTCTGAAATCACAAGTGAAAAAGTGTATCATGTCAAATACCAAATTCCAAAATTTTCAAAATAACTGTAAATCTCATTTCGACTCATAGGTCTTGTGGATTTCTTTCTAGTGCATTTCTATATTTTAAAGTTCCACATATGTGATAAACAAAATAATAATTCCTTTATAATTAATAACTTTTCCAAGTTGGAAACAGTTTGCAAATGTAATATGACGTTGGTAATAAGTTGTTTATCATTTAATACAATTTGTAAAATGTTTGTAATTTTTTGCTAGTTTATAAAATTAACTGATTTGCTTGATTGCAATTATATTATTATTTGCGGCTAGTGATTCATGTCGACACGAGAAATTCAACTGTTCAGCTCGACGTCGTTCGTTATCAGCCCCTTTTTTGAACGATCATCTCGTGTATTCATTTGTTAAACTTCGAATCGTAGCGTCTCATTTTTCGAAAGAAATCGAACGATGTCCTTGAAAATAATCTAGAACCGTCATACTTGTGACAGCCTTTCAGTGACAAAGCTCTGCTGCCAAAGATTATTTGGATTTAACGTTTAATTTAAAGTTAAGCCTGTTTATCTTAAATTTTTAATTTAACGATTGAACACAATCTGGAGAAGGATGGCAGAAGATACAAGCTATGCAGGGAAAAGAAAATCTACGGGGTAGATACTTAATTTTAAATAAAAAATAATAATGAAAAATAATACAAATACTAATAAGAATAAAACCTTAGTAAAATCTAAAATAAGAAACTCATATAAAAAATAAAAATTATCATTCAAAATTCATTCAAGATATATTTTTGAATATATTATATAATTCAATCTTCTTAGTAATGAACTATTGCTTGATGAAGATCCATCTGAATGGAAATCAGTGACAAAAAGAAGGAGAAAGGAAGTTCTAGGAAGTATTTTTGAATGCGAATATACGGATAAAAAGAAGTTCGCGAAATGTAAGGCTTGCTCTGCACAAAAGTTGGAAATTATAATAAAAATAACTGATGGAAATACAACTGGAACTACCTGATATTTAAAAAAAAATCCATGTTGAGGAATACAAGAGAGCCTTTTCTGAAAGTGCAGTCCAGCAGCCAAAAAAAGGATTATTGATAAGCATTTAAACATAATTTAATTCAAATTTTACATTCTATTATTCTTAGTAAGAAATTCAATAATTTTAAAGTGAATTTTGAATAATTTTCCAATTTCAATACATTTCAAACTAATTTATATTTTTCAAAGAAATGAGAAGCCGGAGAATTAATTTTGACTCTTTTTGAAGACTTTTTTAATGGAAATATGATTTTTGTAAGAATCTTACAAAACTTTACTTTCAATAAAATAAATCTTTTTTTGACAAAAAAAAGTAGTAGGGAAAGCTGTAAAGCGTGCATGCTGAAGTCACGAAATCGTTTTGAGACATAATATTTAGTTATGCCACTTAAAAAATTAGGAAAAAAAGTTTCTTAGAACTTTTCTTTATCTTGCCTCTTTTTCAAAATGTTCGCTAAAGTTATTATCGATAAAATCGGCTCTAACTGTACTCTTCTCAATTAAATTACATTAGAACAATTAAAACAATTTAACTGTTTATGTTGATATAATTTTATTTTATTCATTTTAATCTAATGGGCTACAATTGTTTTTTTTTTTTAATTAAATTGGGACAATTAAAACATTATATTTATTAATATTTTGTAAAAAAATCTTATGTGTGAATCTATCAGTTGGAAAAATTTGGTTTACGAAGTATTATACAATTGCATTGTTACAAGAAAAAGACAATCACAATCGAATCTATTGCATTTTGAGCGAAAATTTAAGGAAAAGACGCAAGAGAATTAAAATGTTTGCAAACTTTCTTTTACAAATTTTTTTTGACTTTTTTTTCAAATATCGTTTCGATATTGAAAAAATAAGAATTTTTATTTTTCATTGAAATAAACTCAATTTTCTCTTCTCTAAGATGTAGGCACAAGATAAATGATTTTTCATAAATGTATACCCTATTAATACCAACTTAGAAAAAAAAAATAAAAAGGTGGCCTCGTTGAGAAAATGAGGGTTGAAGAATTTCAGAAAAACGGCAACGATTTTTTTTGCAAAATACGTTACCACCTTAAAAATTTTCAATACTCATAACGTAGTCAAAAAACTTTTTTGTTCAAACGGAAAAATATGATTCAACCAAAATCCCTTGAAAAACAACATAGAAAAACAACATATTTTGTCTCAAATCGATTTGGTCACTTCACTTTGCACACCCTGTCCAATTTGTAATAAATTCGGTCTTTATTGAAATTGAAAAATGGGTTTGTTTGAAAATATGAATCTACCTGAAAAGTTTAATTTCTTTGCTTGAGTTCTGATATAATAATTTCATTTCTAATCTATTTTTACCTTTGATCTTTTATCAGCAATTTAATCAACACATCTTTAATTGTATAGTGGTGGAATGGGTAGCGAGAAAATATCTGTTGAAATGCTTCTTTGATGATGAAGTAGTCCAAAAATTTTCCGCCTATTTGAACAAAAATGCGAATTTTCCACAAATAATGCCATGAGATCAATGATTTCCTCAACTTTCAAGGATATGCAAGAAGACGTAATCAAAACGCTACAAAAAATGTATCAAAGATATCTTTCACTGTAGATAGTTGGACATCTGCATAAAAACATGTTCGAAATAAACTTTTTTTCATAGAAAATATAAATTCTAAAAAAAAGAAACTTCAAAGACTTTTTAGATTTTCTAAATTTGAAGAAAAATTTGATAAAGTTTCTTTATTTCATTAGTCTGATATATTTTATGAAACAATATTGTATATTTTTTTAATATTGCTCAGATATGAAGATAAAAGTTAGCTTTAACCTTAAAAAAGGACCTTTCTGCGTCCATCAACTCATTTTCTACTAATATTCATTGAAATATAGCAATATTAAAAATTTTGGAAACGAGCTTCTCGGTTGTTCGGTAGGATCGATCGATTTGACAAGAAGCTCGTTTTAATGAGACGATATGAGATGATAGCTCGATTGTCAAGGCGATAAAAAAAAATATTTTTGGTCGTTTCTCGGATCGTGTCGCTCGAATGAATCACTATTGGCGGCCGAGCAATATTTTGCAAATTTCATAATTTTCAGATCACAACATTTCTAACAATTGCTACCCAAAAACGCGACCTTCGCAATTTCCGCTGGAATTTTAGGAGTCAAATTGCGAAAAATTTAACAATTATTTAACAAACGATAATTTGCCTTATGTATTTAGTTTTGCAAATCATACAATAGTCTCTTCTCAATGGATAAAGGCAGAAACAACATCTTGCAAAATCTTTGGTATTTTCGCTCAGGAGTGATTAAAAAAATATTAATTTATTTATAATTAATAACGTTGCCGCATCATGAACGTTTTGCAAATTTGATACAGGATAGAGACTGAGTGTGCAAATTTTACAATTTAATTCTTTAAAAACAAATTGCCGACCCGATCACGTTATGAAAAATTTTATTTTATGTTCAACATATGAAAAAAAACTATACATTTTTTTTGAAGACCTTCAGTATTTTTGTTAATTGATTAGCTATTTCCACTAGTCTACTTTTCACGACATTGAAGTTTGCCATATATATGGACTTGAAACTTATGTAAAATCTCATATTTTTCTTACTTTTGAGTTTTTTAAATTACATTTCGAAATTAAAATAAAATGATTTACTATCTTTATGTAACAAATAAGTTGAAGAAAAGTGATCATTTGAATATTTTACATACATCCTAATTAATTTGAAAAAATCAACGAGTGACTTCTTTCTAACCCAAAAAGTAGCTAAATGTGAATAATATATATTTTTTTAAATCAAAATAATACATTTAATTTTAATAAAGTTTACTCGAACATGGGGTGGATTGGAAGGATTCTAAATTTTGGCTATTTACCATAAGTGACATATCGTTGAAATCGCAAAAAAACATAGACTTCTAATATAATATTATTAAATTAATAATTGTAAAATTAAAAAAAAATCATGTTTCGTATTTCACTCCTCATTAGTACAAGGGACCCCCCGCAGGCAAGGGTCGGCGAAAGAGAGCTCAGAAGAGCAACCGGTGCAGGCTAGGACCTAGGTAATGAGGTGGGTGTACCTGAGCTATTGAAACTGGGCATTATAAATAGTGCGACTGCACTAATATAATTGCTGACTTCTCGAATAATAAAATTAATCTCTTGTCAGTTTGGGTTCCAGTTTGGAAATTTTTCGATCTTATTTATTATTCTGAAATTCAAAGCTTTTCAACTTTGGAGACCCATAAAATCAATTTAAATAAAAAAAATTATTATGAAAATGCCGGGGCTTCTTATATTACTAGGTTATTATTAACGTATTTTTTATTTGCTCAGTCAACTTCATTGTCATCCCAGATGTTGGACGATTGTCCAGTTATTCTGATTTTAAAGGCCTCGATTCATAATGTGTTCTATTTTAAATACATTCTCAAATTGATTATGGATAGTGTACATTTTCAGTTTAAAGAATTTTAAAATGCAGTAATACTTGAACGACCTCTTATGTTTATTCCGAATTAAAAATTGTTTAATCCGAACTGAAAAAGCCTGCATGTTTCAAATACATATCAACAGGCACACAGCAAATGTACGCTAAGCAACAAATGACCTCATTGTTCAACCAATGCTTTGAAAAAAAAGTCGCATCGAGATATTTTCAAAAGAACTGCAATAGTATTGTCCATTTTTCAATCCGACAATTACTTTGTTCTTAAAAATTGCAGAACTATAAAAAATAATGTAATTGTTTGAAAACTGTTTAAACAAAAAACAAAAAAAAACGGCATCTAGATATTTCGGAGACGAATCTAGAGGTGTTTTTGGTTTTCCGATACGACTCTTTGTCACGTACAATAAAAGTAACACTTTTGTTTCCTACATATAACACCCGATAAAAGCTGCCTAAACTTCTATTCACTTTATTTGAATAAACATAGCATGAAATAATATTTGATGTTACGTTAATTCATGAGCGAATGAATTTTTATGTAGCTATGTGAATTGGTTCGTGACACTCTTAGTTTTTTTTTTTTTAATAATTGTTAATGTATTCATATTTTTTTATTCGAATTCTAAAAGAAAAATTATTCCCATATTTTTTCACCAAATGGAGCAAGTTCAGATAAAAAAATGAAATGTTAATCGTTATCGATACATTAAGTGCCAACATTATCGTCAAAAAAATGGAGCAGTTGCATTTTAAGCCAAAGAGTTGAATTTTCATGCCAAAACGACAAACTTTGAACCAACAAGATTATTTTTAGCCAAAAAGATGAATTTTTAACCATGTAAAATTACTTTTCTTCCATAGAAGATGAATTTTGAAACTTAAAATTGAAAAAAAAATCAATTCACTACAAATAGTTGAAATTTCAATTTAAACAAATTAATTTTCAACAAAAAAGAAGAATTATCAACCAGTGGAGTGAAACTTTTGAGATAAAAAAATTATTTTTCCACAAAAACAAAAGGATTTCCAAAAAAATAGATATTTTGAAATAAGTAATTCAATTGGGAACGAAAAATATTAATTCTTAACAAAAAAGTTAATTTTCGACCAAATGATTGAATTTTTAACTAAAAAAGATAAATTCTCACCAAAAAAGTAGAATAATTAAATCTTCAGTTAAAGAAACAACTTTTCAACGGAAAAAAGCAAATTATCAACCAGTTAACTCCAATGGAAAATTACAAATTCTTGACAAAATAGTTGCATCCTCAAACAAAATGATGATTTTTTAACAAACCGGAATAATGTTAGATATAACAAAAAGACGCATTCTTGAAAAAAATTAATTGTCGACCAAAAAGTTGAATCATAAACTTGTGAGGGATACATTTTGAACCAAACGTGGAATAACTAACTTTTCAGTTAAAAAAAATTAATTGAAAAAAAAGAATTTCCAAACAAATAGTTACATTTTCAGACGAGTAGTTTAAGTATAAATCAAAATTATTGATTTGTAACAAAACAGTACATTTATGACAAAATATTTGAACTTTCCACATACAATAAACGGAATTCCAACAGAACAGTCACATTTTCAAATTAACAGTTCAATTATCAATCAAAAATATGAATTTACAACAAACCATAAATTCTCAAGTTGTTAGTCAACTTTTCTACAAAATTTTTGAACCAAAAAGACAAATTTTTTACATAACAGTTCATTTACGACGATCTAGGTGAATTTTAAATTAAAACCATGTATGTTCAACCAAAAAATTCATTATTTACAATATAGTTCAACTTTAAACCAAGTAGTTGATTTTTCTGCAAAAAGTATTCTTAATGACATATGCTGTTGAAAAATTTTGGATAGGTAGTATTTCAACCAAAAGAGATTTTAATTTGAAGACAAAAACAGTCGAATTAAATTAGAAAACGACAAATTTTGAATAGAACTGATGAATCCTTAACAAAAACGGAATACTTTTCAACCAAGCAGTAACATTTTCAGTAGAAAAAATCAATTCTCAACAAGAAAAAAACAACTTGAAATTCCAAGTGAAATAGATTAGTTGAAAAAAAAAACAGTTGAAGAAAATTTACTTTCACACTTGTATTCAGCGACCTCAAAAAATCTCTAGAATTTTGAAATTTTGAAATTTCAGAGCGAAATTTCTATTCTGATACCCTAAAAAGGTATAAATACTAATTTTCATAAAATTTCAACCATTTGAAAAAAAATTTGTTTGTGATATGATATCCTCCATTTTGAATTTTTGAAGTCTGATACCAAATTCGGACTCAACGACCTAAGAAACTTACAAACACTCATTTGCATAAAAATTCAACGATTTTCAAATTTTGGTATCGGCCATTTTGAATTTTGGAATTCTGATACCAAATTTGAATTCAGCGGCCTCAAAAACATAAACATACTTATTTTTATAAAAATTGAACCATTTCCAAGCTTTCATATTCACGACTGAATCTTACTATTTGATAGTTTTCAAATTTCAGCCGGCGAAAGGCACCTACCGATTCACTAAGAGTAAATGCAGTGTTGCCAAATCACGGAGGTGGGAAGGTGTGCTTCTTACCTGTGATTAGACTTATATATGCTGTAGGTGAGAACGCACAGTTTGTATCTGCTAGTATGCGACACTAGCGCCGGTGATATATACCCGAACTAGGTAGGCGATACTACTGATAAACGATGAACGTTGTCGCCTCCGAACGTTTTTTCGCCAAATGCTATAAAAGTACATATAAAATGGATTTACATCGACAAATAGGCAAAACGTTGTCACCTCCGTTTTCGGAGGCGACAACGTTATATATGAGGCGACAACGTCTAGTATATATATATATATTTTTGAGGTGACAACGTACAGTCTATACATATATATATATATATATATATATATATATATATATATATATATATATCTTCGGTTTCGGTTTCGATTCCCTTGGAATAGAACCGAAGGGCTTATGACAAAGCCACCGAACGCGTCCTTGGGTTGCGGATAGAGGGTCCCCGTACCAAGGGTTTCTGCTGAATATGGATACAATAATTAATAAGCAGTCGCGGACAATTGTCCAGGGATGGTCCCGAAGGAATAACCCCTAAGCGAAGGTGTGCGAACCGTGCCGAAAGCTGCATGGCACCTGGGTGAGGTGTCTTTAACGGTGACTCTGGGATATCGGGCGATGTCTCAGAGTAATAGCCTTATCCTTGCACGCGGGGCTCTACAAGGATGGACGAACCCTTTCCCTAGCTGCTCGTGGGAAAACAATGAAACCAAAAAACCACCAAAATGTTGTAGATGCGGTTCAAAACGATCGAACGCGCAGAGCACCCGACAATGGATCGGCAAACAATGCCGATCATCCTAGAGTTCGGGGTGCTGAAAATAATTTAGATGGAAACACAACGACGAACCGGCGAAACGCCCACATTGAGTGGACGGATCAACTTAAGAATGATGTGTTAGACTGCTACGATGCCAGTATTATCCCTGTTCGTGGAGGCTTTATGGCGCGTATGCATACTCTGTGGTGCCAGAAACACCCAGAGCTTCAACACGTTTCGCATCAGTCTTTGCGAAATCAAGCCGACTACCTCCGCAAAAATGGATATGTACGCGGAGCGCTTCCTCAACTGCTGCTTGAACAAGCTGCAGACGAAGATGAAACGACATTAAGACCAACCGCAGAAAGCAGGCACCTTCTGGAAGATGATCTCAATTTCAGTACAAGGAGGAACATCAACATGCAAGTTCCTCTCAAGCCCCAAGATCTGGCTGAAATGGATGCCTGCCTTTGTGGAGATATCTCGCAAGAGTCCGACCTCTGGACCATCAACTGCTCAGTTTCTGGTGCTGCGACAGCTTTGGCTGATTCAAATCGAAGGTTCAAACCGACGATGGATCAAAAGACAAGAAGACGCTTGCATCAACTGAACAAGAAAATTGGATGGGCAAGACAGAATGCGTCCCGTGTTCAATGTGTGATTGACTACATAACATCTGGTAGACCGTTCACGGAAAGGGTTCGAAAGTTCGCCCGAGAACTAAGGACCTTGAATCACACACTAAACAAGTCAAAGCTGCTGACAATCAAGCAGCATATTGTTGACAAAATAAGGCTGTTATCTGACGCAAGGAGGAGGATACAGAAGAGGGAGAGATGGATCAGAGAGAATCAACAGTTTCTCGCTGACCCATCGCGCCTCTTCAGTGATCCCCCTGTTTTTGTAAAAAATCCACCCAAGCCCAAGGAGGTAGAGACTTTTTGGAGAGAGGTGTACAAGATCCCGAAAACACTAGAGTTGAAGGAAGATACTGACAATATCATCCGCTTCAAGGAGTTTTGCGACAGCCTCATAAAATCTGAGGAGGAGTGCCCATCAGTCACTGCCGAAGAGGTGAAAAAAGCACTTAGAGGCACGAAGAACTTTTCCGGTGCTGGACCAGATTGTATCAAGAACTTTTGGTGGAAGAAGTTTACTTCTACACACCAACATTTGGCCCGCATATTCACCTCATATTTAAAGTCGGAGATGCCCATTCCGCAGTGGCTAGTGTTAGGACGCACTATACTCCTACCGAAAAAAGGCGACTTGTCCAG
>CAKNXH010057020.1:0-51974 GCA_932178445.1 Andricus quercusramuli
ATTCTTTGATTCAGGAATCAAAGAATTTTAACATACTTACATTATTCGTTGATGTGTCGCTCTTACCTATTGATTTATTTTAAAAAAATACTTTGACAATAAAAATTGTTACTAAAAAGGTTTTCACCTTCACTAAAAAATTTTATAAATTGATTCCTGACGTTGAGAGCATTATTTAAGGTGTCTGAACAGTCACATAATGCGCTAAGCCCGCGCACCTATAGCCGCGGCGCCTTGCTTCATCGTGTATGACCGTAAGATTTATTTTTTGTCTCGTGAACCACTGGCGGTCCCAAGATAAAACTTACAGGACTAGTAGAGCACATTTTTGGCTTTCTTTGAAAAATTTTTTTTTTGTTTGAAATACAACAACACGTATTTTCAAAAACGCGATTTTAGTTTTTTGAGTTTTCAAAAAATGTAAAAAAAAATTTTTTTCTGTTTAGACATTTTTTTGTTTTGAATTTAAATGCCATTACAAACAATTTCAGACCTTAAAAAGTTGAATCGGTCAATTAGAACCAAAGATATGGAACTTCCAAAAAAAAGTTACCATAAATTTCAAAGTCCCGTATCTCCGCCATTTTTTTTGAATTTTGAAAAAATACTTCGGGGCGTTCTTCTTTACTAATGTAGGACTGTATACGCCGAATTACAGCCAAATCCCTTTCCAAGAGGAAAATTCTTGATCCGCTTGACGTGGACTCCACCACTACATTCTTATCATAAAATCGCACATTTGGAGCCATTTAACGGCTTCCGATCATTATTCATTCTCAAGACAAAGTATTTGTTAATAAATCCCCGTAAAAAGTAAATTATTGGATATTTCAGAATTTGGAAAGATGTATAGCATTAAAGAATGTTGGAAGAATATCTGTGAATTTTTCCGGATTTTTCCTCAAGTCGCCTTCTTTCTTGAAACAGGTCAAAGTGGAAACTTGGAAAAGGAGGCCGAAAACCTCTGTTTTTGGGCATATTTTGCCCTCTAACTATTGACATAAAATTGTTTTCGATAATAGTGATCATATCGTTGAATTCGGAAGACCTTAAGCTTTCATATGCTTCTTATTAGACATTTCAGAGATTTTTTGTGCGAGTTGCAATCAAACGAAGGGAGAGGCCCCGACTTGACTTTGAATATTATCACTTACTTATACATTGACTGTGAGCGGATGTGACAATTAGAATATTCGATTCTAGTTCTCACAAGGGAATTATTAAGTTTACACAAAATAAAGCCAATAATATTATTATACCTGTTTCTAATGTTATTCTGCACTAGAGATACACAGTGAGTGTGATTACAATGTTCCTAACAGAAGTATTAGGTTATGAAGCATGTTATGTAGTGCACAGGTCAGCATACAAATATTCAGGAATCCAGAATGAAGCATGCACGTAAAAACATATGGACGCAGCACCCTCTGTAGTTTTCTTCTCGAATAAAAATGAAATGCACAGTAACCAAATCAATTAATTCCTTCTGTTTCGAATTTTTTTATCCAAAACGAATACGTGTACGACCCAAAATGAGCAGTCCGCAGTCCACACTTGGTTGGAGTTCCACAAGGGGGCGATGAGACCAGGGATGGGTACAGAGGGTCCAGAGACAGTGTGGCAACCTAGTGTCATTTTTACTGATTGGCTCCGCCATTTTACGTCAACTTTCGCCACATATATAGATATATTTAGTATACCTTGGTAGCGGAGGCGCGTAGTGTGCAGTATACATTGATGTAAACTGTCCCTCGTGAAAAGAAAGACCAACTGTCTGTATCAACAGACTAGCTATACCTAAAAGTCCCAAAGAACCTTGGATGATTTATTATTATTTACGAGATCTAGAAGGCTTCAACCAGTTGCCGTTATATTTATAGAACTCTGTCCCTCCCTCCATCTCGTCATCTCTTTCTGTTGAAACTTACAAGAAAGAGCGCCTCGTTTACAATCTATGACTCGTGATGAGCCTAATAATGATGGGATATTGGGGGTTCAAACTGCCGGGACAAGAATATACCTACCTATACTGTGATCTAAAGTTGGTCTTTCTTTTCACGAGGGGTATATATCATGATTGTTTTTTAAGCATTTTATGCAGTTAAGATGTACAGAATCGCCAGGTAAATAGTTATTAATAATTTTTTTATGGTTAAATATACAAGTAGTTGAAGAAAACATTCTTAACCCGCAGAGACCACACTCCATCTGCATATACGTATACCCCCGAGGGGTACATAACTTTGAAATTCGGTGTAAACCGATTGCATGATTGCACTGTAAAATTGCAATGCGATTGAAGTGATTGCAAGGTGAGAACAGGGTGATTGCAATGAACTGTGTACACCGATTGCAGGAGTTGTGTACCCCTCGTATACCCCACACTAGTGCGAATTGGGATTTCGCATTTTCACGTGTTAATAATTTGTGCATAAATAAAGTAATTAAAACTTATAATATACGTTGTTCGAGGTAAAAATTACTGAGAAATGCAATGATAATAAGAATAAATGTAATAAGCAATTTTTTAATAGTGAAAAAGGAAAAAAATTAGAACAACTTTTCTGAAATGTCATTTTTTTAAAAGAAAATTGCCATTTTTTTGGTAATTATCAAAAACGCACTTTTTTTTTTAAATTGAAGGTGAAAGTAGATATTTTAAGGAAAAAATACTAAGTGAACGTCCAATGAAATTTAAATATTTTTTATGGTTGTCTGAATATAGGGTATGTTTGGAGCATAGAAAAATTAATCAGTACTTAATCTAGAGTGGAAAACACATTGAAAAATCAAATAATTTATGAATAATAATATTGTTTATTATTCAAACATCAGTAATATTGAAATATTATCATCAAATTATACTACATTGTTGAAAGTAATAGTTATTCTAAACTTTATTCTATAAAAGTAGTGCACTCAATTTATACTGAATCACGATGATCGTCACACATACGCTTTAGGCAGTTTGGACATCTCATTCGCGTACGTCCGCTTGAATTTGGATCACAAAATGCGCATTTGGCTCTTGTTTCTTCACGAATCACTGCTAAAAATTGCGGCGCTGGTGGATCAATTTTTAAAATTTTCGAAATTAAGCGCTTGACACTTTGGCGCATGGTTCGTATTCGTAAGCGACGTTGCAGTTGCTCTTCGATGAGCGCAATACCCAGAATTCTTAAAAATTTCAAGCGGATAAGGTTTGGATTTTCGGAAATTAAATTGTACAGGATGCACGCATTAATGCCAGCTTGATTGAGCATGTTATAAAAAATTTTAAAGGCCATCGGCGTGTCCGCCTCGCGGTAGAATATGTGTGACATTTTTGATCGAATGCATCAGTGGCACCTTTGAACGCATTATAGGACATTATTAACTCTGGTTTGGTGAATTTATGTTAAAAATAAGATTTATTATGTGAAATCACTTACCTCTCGAGAAAATGTAGTCGAAAAAACGATTATCTGGCGAAATTTGATTTTTTTCCAAGCACTCACTTTGCAACCGTACAGTACCAAACTAGTGCGAATTCGCACCAAGCCCAACTTTCAGACCGAACCTCACGAACAATTAAGGGCGAATGACGCTGGGCCTGATGGGGCATGACTCATTAAGGGACGGACATATTTAACATGGGGGGGAGAGACCCTTTTACCTACTGGGTGACAAAAGACACTTGTTTGAAAATTTTTCTGGTGCGAATTCGCACTAGTGTGGGCTCTACGGGTTAAGTTGGTCTGTGAGTTGTGAATCATTGTCATCAACTATTTAACGATTTTTTTTAATTCACCATACATAACTGAAAAAGATATTTTTATAAGTAATCATTTCTTATAAAACGTTTTTATACAAGTTTATACTGTGAAATATTGATTAAACATATTCCAGCTTTGTTCTTAATTGTTTACCCGCTACAAAAAATATTTGTAAAATAATAAAAACTGTATCTCCACTGAGCAAATTATCCATTTCAATTCGCAGATTTATATTTTTAAAAAAATCATATTTCTTTTTTAATAATTTCATAAAATAAAATATGATACACAAAGTGAGTGGGTTTCTTATTTTAATTTTCTAATATATTGAAGTGAAGTTACTCTCGGGTATCGGGATTAAAGTTTTTGGTTTTTCATTTATTTTATAAAATAAAAAATGATGTGGATTTGTTCTTTTTTTTTATTTTCAAATTTATTAAAATAAAGCAAAGATCCACGTGGGCGTGTGGGTTTATTATTTTAATTTTTCAAAATAAATAAAAATACCGCCAGGTATGTAAGAGTTGAGGGTTATGTTTTATTTATTAATTTAAATAAATCAGCTTTCCCCGGGTGTGTGGGTTAATAGCTTCTTGTTCTATTTATTTATTTCAAAAAATTAACTGTCCCCTAGATGTATGGGTTAACAGCTTGTACATTTATTTACTTCAATAAATGTATAGTTTTTTTGATTTCATTTTACAGGATCTGCGTTTGTGTAATTTTAAAAATCGCGCCGACCTCAGCAAACCAGACCGTAGAATGGCGGCTTCCGGCTAGGTTGCCACACTGTCTCTGGACCCTATGTAGGGTTGGGGAGCGACCGTCATCTGTTCAAATACATGTTAACAATAAAATTAAAACAATTACAGATTCTTCATCCAACCACCCGGTAAGAAGGTGTGGATTGAATTGAATAGAAACGTTTCTATCCAAATGAATGTCGTTTTTGAAAATCTCGTTTGAATGCAGAACAGCGCCGCAGCACGAAATGAAAGTGATAAAAATGAAAGCACTTTGTGCGACGGAACAAAATGGAATTAAAGTGTGAACGAAAAAGTGAACTCAAAAAGAAAGTGATAAAAATGAAAGGACTTTGTAAGAGAGAACATAACCCTAATAGCACGGAACGTTCCGCGGGCACCTTCGGAACGTTCCCGCAACGTGTAGAATGTCCGCCCTTGGGAACGTACGTTCCACTGGGACCTGAGGGGAACCTTCCATTATTGTTGTTTTTAACAACAATTATCTCGTAAACCGTAAGAGATAGGTAAGAATGGATGTCATTTTTGAATTTTGAGTACTGCATATACTAAATTATAATATGATATCCGTATCATAAATTGACATCGATTTTGACCTATCACTTACGTTTTACGCGTTTTTTATTGATAATAATAACAATAACGTTAATTTATGTTTGGAACATTCCAGTGGAACGTTCCGTGCTATTAGGGAACGGAATTAAAGTGTGAACGAAAAATTGAACACGAAAAGAAAGTGATAAAAATGAAAGCACTTCTTACGATATGGAATAAAACGGAATTAAATTGTGAACGAAAATGTGAATGATTCAAACGGAACTGACTTGAATTAATTTGCGTACAAAATGTATATATTGCTAGATTAGACATCAGAACCTTTTGTTGAAAATTGCGAAGAATAATAATAACAATTTTCGTTTTCAAGCATATGTATTTCAAACTTTTTATTTCGAACACAGGGGCGTTTACACATACAAGATTATATAAGTAATGTAATAATATACACTGCCGTGCGAAAGTTTCCGGACATCTGTTTCTCAATAGCTTAAAAAAGCACTCTAGTTTTAATAATATTAAACTGTAAATTTTCTTCCAACTATTGCACGAAATCTGATGAAGTTGTGAGCCTAATGGTTATAGATTGATGGCAATCTGTTAATTTTATTGTAAGTTATTTGAAAAAAAACTTCAAATTTTAATGTTTCCGAAAAATATCAACAAGTCCAAAAATAAAAAAAAAATTATCATGTTTTTTGGCTAAATTTTAAGATAATTTTCTACATTTATGGAGAAAATTATCAATTTCAGTGACTTAACGAGATATTTCAAGAATTTTTTGCTTTGATACAGTCAAAGGTTGAAATTGGTTTGAAATGTCATCAAAATTGAAAAATATTTCACTCCTAGGAATTAAAAAAAAAATAGTGTTGATTGCATTTTATTAAAATTCAATTAAATCGGTCAGAATATTTTTCCATACATTTTTTTTAATTTAATTTGTGAATTAAACCAAGCTTAGCCTTCGACCGTATCGAAGCGAAAAATTTAGAAGTATATGATGGTTAAAGCAACATGAATTATGATAAATTTTCCATTCTTAGCAGTAATAAAACAGAAAGACTCTTTAGAATACCTAAGAAAAGATTTTTTCGAAAACGCAGTCCTTCACGCCCAGCTTTGATTGTTCTAAGATTGCCAACAGAAAATGATTATTTCGAGTTTTCATAGAAACAAGAAGTCAAGTAATTTTCATTCTCATTATTCATTAGTTCAATACACTATAAAGAAGAATGTAGACGTGTCGAAACGAAATCGGCAAAGAGCTGGTAGAAAGCACGTAGAAAGCAGCCGCCTGGAACTCTGAGTTGAAAATGTACTATGTGTTGACGGTGGCCGTGTGGTGGCGCCAGCTATGCAGTTGGCCTATGATCGTTGCAAGCATGGCAAAATGATAACATTGAATTTAATAACACATTGAAAGTAATTTACTGACAGTATTGAATATTCTTTGAGTGTTTTTAATTATCTTTGCAACATTTTCCATCCTCTAAGCGAAAGAAAACTGCTTTTAGATGTAAAAATCTGCATGTATTGACAGATGTTCCAAAATATCCACGGTGTTGAAATTTTGAACTTTACATTATAAATAAATGATATCTTAATATATTTTCAGGGTGACCGCTGGACCGGGAAACCGGGAAAAGACCGGGAATTTTATAAAACCGGGAAACATCTTAGACCTCGATATGGGTAGTCGCGCCTGATTCGAATGAAACCACGACTGCATAGTGTAACGCAGGCCTGTCACACACACGTTGTGTCTTATGGCACAGACCGGAGGCTCGCTTTTCTTCACCCACAGACAGGAGCCCTTGAGTCTCCCTTTGCCCATCTCTCTCTCTCTCTCTCTCTCTCTCTCTCTCTCCTTCTCCATCTCTCTCTCCTTCTCCATCCCTCTCTCTCTCCTCTCTCTCTTTCTCTCGCATTTTGAATTCATATTAAATTCTGTAGAGTTCAATTTAGTGCACGATAAAATATACCGGAAAAGAAAATTGAAATCCGGCATATTTTGCCGGACTAGAATACTTGATCTTATATTATTTTAAAATCGTGGAAAATTATTGTTTTCTGGATGTAAGTGATAGAATTTATTTATCTTCTTCAGGAAATATAATTAGCCTAATTCTAAATGTAGATGCGTAATATAAATGCCACACAATGTATTCTTTCAGTGAACTCATATCGGTCCGCACCGGTATTTTATAAACAAAGCTTGACTAAGCAGGCAAAGGAGAAAATGCGTTTTAGGAAAGGGGCCGTACGTAAGTTACGTAACGGATAATCGCCCTCCCCCCCCCCCTCATGTAAAGAACCGTAACAAAATGTTTCTACCCCCCTATTGCTGTACGTAATTTATGGTTTCCAGAAATAATAAGATCTGGGACTTGAAACTAGTGGCAATTAGTTGTATTTAAGATAATGCGTGCTGTGCAGGGAGAAAACTTCATTTTCAAAATTCTATGATTTTTCTTCGACCAATTTTTTTTCTTTAACCATTAACATTCAAATCCCATTAACATACATATACAAATCCAAAATTTTGAAATTTATTTCTTTTAAACAAAAAAGTGACTTTTCTACGATAAGAGATGACTTCTTAAGAAAATACTTAATTTTCTACAAAATGATTAAATTCTCTACAAAACAATTGAATTTTCAAAGAAATAGTTCAATTTTCAACCTTAAAAGAAAATTCGTAACAAAAAAGTTTAATAGTTGATAGTTCAACCTAGAAGGATGAAATGAAATTGAAAAAAAAAATTAATTTCAAAATCAAAAAGACGAATTTTCAACAAATAAAAAGATTTCTCAGTGACGAAAGAAAAAAAAGTTCACGTGAATTGTTGATCCTGAAAGCCAAAAGACGAATTTTCTGTAAAAACATTGAATTTTCAACCAGTAAAATAGGAATTTTCAGAAAAAAAATTCATTTTCAACAAAATAGTTAAATTTTTAACCAAAGAGGTAAAGCTTCATTAAAAACAAATTCAACAGAATAGTTCAACTTTTACCCACGCAGTTAAATTTTCAATTATAAATAATCAGTTCTCAACTAAATAGTCAAACTTTAACCAAAGAGATGAATTTTCAAATAAAAATATGAATCTTCAACGAAAAAATTATTTTTTAACAAAGCGGTTCAAAACAAATTTTCAAACAAAAACTGTTTAAATGAGAAGTGAATTTTCTAAGAAGGTATTTGAATTTTCAACCAAAAAAGACGATTTTTCGATAATAACAGTTAAATTTTCATACAAAAAGGATACCTTTTTAAAACAATTATTTAATTTTTAATCAAACAGTTGCATTTTCATCGAAGAAAGATCCATTTTCTACTAAAGCAGATGACTTTTTAAATCAGAAAGACAAATATTGAAAAATATAGTTGAATTTTCATCGAAAAAATATTTAAATTAATTTTTCTACACAAAATGTGAATTTTTCTCAAAAGTTAAATTTTCTACGAAATAGTTGAATTTTCAACCAAACAGTTGCATTCTTATCAAAAAAAGATTCATTTTCTGCTCAGATAGATGAATTTTTTAATAAAAAATATACATTTTCCAAAAAATAGTTGGATTTTTATCCAAAAAACATTTTAATTTATTTTGCAACACAAAAATATGAATTTCTATCAAAAAGTAAATTTTCTACGAAATAGTAGAATTTTCAAGCAAAAAGATTAATTTATGAACAGAACTGTTGCATTTTCAAACAAATAATAAAATTTACAACTAAAAAGATCATTTTCAGGAAGAAGCAACTGCAAAAAAAGAAATATAAATACAAAGCAAATAAATTACTAAGAAGAATGTTATATCAGGATTACCGCAAAACTTAATTTCAAAAATTCTCTAATTTTTCCCTAACCACCTTTTCATTTTCCCTGACCATTAATATTCAAAAACCAGAATATTACATTTGTAACATTTTGAACCTAGAATCTTTTATAAGCGGTATAAAATAATTTCAAATAAAAGTTGAAAATTTTCAAATCAATTCGGTTTGACAGTTATTTAAAGTTATATAAATCTCGGACTTTTGTAAGATTTTTTTCCAAATCCCTGACTTTTTCCTGAATTAAAAAAAATTGTTGTTGGCTAGGTTCCTTTTTTCACTCACCAGTTTTCTTTGGTGCGTAAAGTTGAATTCATATTAAATTTCTGTACAATTTCTGCCAGATACTTATTTTATTTGTGAATTTCCGAAAGTTACATACATGAATGAAGAACCCCCGCCCCCTCCCTTCAGTAACAAATCGTAACAAAATCTTTGGACCCCTCCCTCCCCCTTAAGCTCTTAAATGAAAAATGTCATTTACAAATGGAAAATTAAAAAAAAATGAAACAATGAAAACTTTAAAATAATGAATATATTAATTGAAATGTTTTTGAAAATTAAAAAAAGATTTTGAAGTTTCAATCGGATGCATACATTAAATTAATTACGTAAGGCATTCAAATTGAAATAGTTCAATTTTTAACGCAAAAATCTATAAATTATTTAATTGTAAGCAGATTCAGAATCGTCTTATAAAATCAATTTTATTATAATTCTATTGTTAAGAGTCGTACTACAGTTCAATTTTAAAAATAAATACTTAATTTATATTTACAGTTTATCAACTTAACATTTTTCTTGTTTTCTTTTTTTTTGTCGAAGTTAACCCGTACCACCGAGCCTTTAAAATTAACATGAGGTTTTAAATGGGAAAAGCTTGATTTAGAAAAAAATGGGAAAAAGAGCTACTTGTTATAAAATTTTTGTGAATTGTTATTATGCTTGGAAAGTGACTACAAAAAATGCAAAATAGCAGTTCTCTATTAAATTCATACTAAAAATGGTGTTCTTCGGATTTTCTTCACAAGAATTATTTTTAATTAATACGGGACGAGTTTCCAAGTATTTTGTAAATAAGTTTTTATTATTCAAACAATAATTATTTGTTTATTCAAATCCGGCAAAATATGCCGGATATGTCAATAGAGAGAAAATCTACAGTTTATTATTATTTAAGTTAGATTAGGATTATTAGGTTTATTATCCTATTGGAAAATAACTGTCCAGAAACTTTTGCACGACATTATATATAAGAGAAAATACATTTTTATACTCCCACATGTGCGTGAGTTATTATTTGCTTTATGTAAGATTTCAATTTCAGTCAACGTTTACCGACGATGTTTACACATAAATCTGTCTTGGGTCATAGTTTAGGACGCACGTGATTTATTAAAATAATTAGTTGAATTTTTATCTGTTTCAATTATATCATTCAGTTTACAATGCGTAATTCAAAAATCTTTTACTTGAAAATTTTCTATTTTCGTTATTGATTGTTAAGCGTACATTTTCCATTAAAATAATTCAAAAATGCAGTTTTAAAGACTTACAAATTTTTAAATTAGAAGCATTTGGGATCAAAAAATTTGGATAAAAAATCTTTTCAACTGATCAACTGTGATTATAAATTATAATGATTTTTAAAATTCAACTGTGCATTAAAGATTTAAAAGTGAATAATAATTAATTTTACAAGATGATGCGAAATCCGTTCAAAATTTAATAATTTCAAGATTTTAACGTTAAAGATTAAACTGTTTAAATTGGAAAGTCTTAGTAGTTAAACAAATGTAAATGCATGATTAAAACTTTATGAAATATTTAAAATTGTAAAATAACTTCAAAACAATATATTCATACTTAAAGACTTTTATTAAATTTAACATTATTGTTTTAGTCTAAAAGTTGAAACTTCAAAATTGGAATTTTTTCAATTATAAAAAACAACAATAGCCCAATATTTAGAAATTTTTGACTGTTCATTTAAAATCAGTAATTGTAAATCAAATATTCGAATTTAAACAAAAAACTAAACTTTGAACATTAAAATTTTAATTGTTCTATTTCAAAAATTTTAATTTGCTAGTAAAATTATTGAATTCTGATGTATAATTAATATTGAACACCTATTATCATTCCGAGAAAAAATTCAAGTGAGTTGAATATTCGTACTGAAATTTCGGAACAAATAGCCCACGACCTAATTTAAAACAAAATATAGATTTGTGCACGTTTCTAACGAAAAATTTAGAAGATTTTTATGAATTGTGAAAGGCTTTAAAAGACTAAGAAATATTTTCTTAAGATTTCTAGGAAAATTGAAAATGACATTTTATTTTGAAAAATAAATTTCAAGAGAATATTTAAACAGGTTTAAAAAGATTTCTGAAATTGTCGAAAATGAATCTGGAAGATTTTAAGGAAATATTTTTAATTTTGCAGGATTTAAACGAAATTTTAGGAAGAATTCGAATCATTTTGAAAGATGTTTAGAAGGTCTGAAAAATTAAAAAATTAATTCATAACTTGAAAAAATGTAAAACAACGTGTAGATGTTTCAAGATCTTGAAATAAAATTTTGAAGCTTTTCAAGGATTGTTAAACTATTTGAAATAAAAATATCTTAAATTCTGATTTAATAAGTGTTGCATTTATGTCAAAAGTGTAATCGATCAATTTTTAATATTTCTAGCTTAAAATTGCTTAAAATGATCCTGATTTTCAAATTTTTAAGTTTGAAAAAGTGAACCAAAAATATACATTGTAAACAAATTTAATTAATTTTAATGAATTCATTTGAAAATTTGCTTTTCGGCATGACTATTATTATGAAATTTAACTCAAAATTTAAGACGAAAAGGGAATTTTCATTATACTTGTTTACAATTACATTATTATTGTTTACAATACAATTTTCATTGTTCATTTAACAATAGTTTTTAGGGTTTGATGTTTTTGTCTCTCACTTTAGGTAAAAGTTGCAAACATTATTTAATCATAATGCTGTAGGCCTTATTTTAATCCTTAAAAGATTCTCTGCAAATGTCATTGGTACGTTTTTATTGAAAAAATTTTATTTAGGATTTATAAAATTGTGATTTTTGTAAACAATAGGTTTTCAGAAATAAATTTTTTTAAATAAAAACGTATCAATAAGATTTGCAGAGAATCTTAAGAAATAAAATAAGCCCTACAGCATCTGAATTAAATAAGAATTGCAAATTTTACCTGAAAAAAGAAAAACATTAAACTCTAAATAGTTATTGTCAAATAAAGAAAACCCGAAATATTTTGTTCAAATTTGTTCACCTCGAGTTCTATTCCAAAATTAGTTATAATTAACATTAACACATTTTCCTCGATTTTATAAATAATTTTAAACAAGTTTCATTTTTTGAACTAGAAATAACATATGATAATAATAAATAATAATAAATTTAATAATAAATAAGGGAACCTGCGCTGATTCAAAGTTTTCTTTCAGTCGCCGTATGCCAGGCCACCTACGAAAAGGAAAAACCTGCTCTCAAACCTCGGAGGAAATATACTTATTTAAAATATTCAATAGAATCTGTTAAAATATTTAATATTTTATATGCTAAATACAAATTATTCATTAAGAAAAGACTTATATACAAATACTAAGAGGCATCAGAAATTTATATATAGTTATATACAAAGTTGATTATTTTCTATTAAAAAATTGTTTTAAAATATTGGAAAATCCCAAATGAATTTAAATGAATAAATAAATAAAGTAAATATTATATAATATAATAAAAAATATTATAAAGTTTAGACGATTTTCTTTTCGGATATTTAAAAAAGACACAAATAATGATTTGTCTGATTTAATTGCGCATGAATAATAATTTGTTGTAGTTAGTAGGAATGCATTGGGATTTACGTCTAAAAGCAGTGAATTTTACGATTTTCGCTAATTATTTTGAACTCAAAAGATTTAACACTTTTGCCTTGCATTATTTGAATTCTAAGCCAACTGTATAGCTGGCGCCACCACACGGCGACCGTCAACTCTCATGACAATATTTTCCACAGGCCTCCACAGATAAGTGGCATGAGGCTGGTAGAAAGTATAACAAAATTAATAGAGGTTATGTTCGCACAAAAGTTGATCTGATATATTGACTTCATGTACTTGTATATTGACCTTTCCTGATGTCGGAAAATATAATTTTCACTAGGGAAAACATTCCACTAAACTATAAACACTTAATGTATGCAATTAAGTTTGTATCATACATCTAATCCTTTTATAAATCTCACAATTATTGGTATTAATCGCTTGCTGGTAAAGCCTAGTACAGCTTGATGTGCACTTCACCTCAGTAGTTGAAAAGTTGCTCAGTTCGGGTTGTTTCGGAAACATTCGGTAGAATTCACGATCGAATATCGATTTCTTAATGGTGGGAAATTAAAAAAAGGTACAGATGGCCATTTTAATCAAATAAAAAAATATCGGTTATTATCCTGCTCGCAATAATTTTTCAGTCAAAGAAATTGAAAAATTAGAAATCTTGAAGCTACGTTTTTTTTCAATTGAAGTAATAAAAACTGAACTGCAAATGAAAGCACAAAAAGCTAAAAAATACAAATCCACGCTATCATTTTCAATGCTCTAAATTGAAGAATGAATCAATAAATTAGTAAATTTTTAAAATTAAATCATTTTGAGCAATTTTAAGTGCGAAACATTAAAATATATGCATGATATTTTTTTTAAAATAAATTAATTCAATTAAGTACTAGTTTCAAATTATTGGTTGTTCACTTGTTATTTATACATCAAAACATGTTTTGGTTTTCAAATATTTTTGAATATGCTCTTAAAATTATTAAAAAATCCTTAAAAAATCAACATTTTATTTTAAAATCTGAAAAATCTACATTTTGTTTCGAAATTTTTGCAATCTTTGCAAATTTCTAATTATTTTTGAAATGTTTGTAAACTTTGAAATACTTTTTTAAATTATTCCATTTTCATCTACAAAATCCTGCAAAATTAAAACAAAAATGCCCTAAAATCTTCCACATTTTTTTCTGAAAATCTTGAAAATCTTTTTAAATCTTATTAAAAATTCTCTTAAAATTAATTTTCCAAAATGAAAAATCATTCTTAATTTTCTTAGGAATAGTAAGAAAATTTTGTTTTCCTGAGGAAACCTTCCACAATTCTTAAAAAGCTTCAATATTTTTTGTTCGGAACCTGCAAAAATCTACATTTTGTATTAAATCATTACAAATTTTTTCAAATTTCAAATTGTTTTTGAAATTCTTTCAAAACATCTAACAATTTTTTTCTTAAAAAATTGCCTTGAAATCTTCTAGATTCTTTTCTGGAAATATAGGAAATCTTTTGAAATCCTGTAAAATACTCTCTTAAAATTATTTTTTCAAGAATAAAAATAATTTTTCTTATGAATCTTAAGAAAAATTTGTTATGAAACTTCTCACAATTCTTGAAAAGCTTCTCAATTTTTCGTTCGAAATCTGCTAGATCTACATTTTGTTTCCAATTATTTAAATCATTGAAAGTTTAAAATTATTGTTGCATCTTGTCAAAAGTTCTAAATATCTCTTAAATAAGCTCAATTTTTTACTACATCAATAAGTGTCTAACTGTTATTTATATATCCAAATTTAATAATTTCACTTACAAATTAAAATAATTTCTTATTTTGGAAAAATAACTTAAAATTTTCTCAGGAATCTCAAGAAAATTTTTGTATTATCCTAAAAACTTTCAAAATTCTTCAAAAGCTTTGAAATTTTATTTAAAAATCTTCAAAAATTAACATTTTGTTTCAAATGTTTTCAATTTTGTTAAATTCTTAATCATTTTAGACATTTTTTAAAAACATCTAAATTTCTTTTAAAATAATTTAATTTTTCTCTTAAAAAGTTGCTTTTTTGTTGGGGACGTGAAAGTACACCAAATTTGGGAGTTCACTGAAAATGTAGAACTTCCACCCATTGCCTTAGCAGAAATCAAGTCCAAGATAGTGGGTCTAGATTTTAAACAAAAGCAGTAAGTCTGCATAATGCTTAACAACATTGAAGCACAGTAGTCTTTAATAAATAGTATTTATGAAATTTTATGTTTATATGAAGTATGGTAAGTAATTAATTTAAAGAAATTGATTATGTATGCCATTAATTGCATTATTTTTTTAGAATATTTTATCTTACTTTATCGACATTATTTTAAATAAATCTGAGAAAACCAATTTTTAAAATTCACTCATCAGAACGTATTAAATTGACATCAAATTTGAAGTTTCTCTAATTTTCAACCATATGAAAGTGATCAAATTGACTTCAATTTCCGAGTTTTCTGTATCTAATTAAATAATATTCACCTGTTCGCAATTTGTACTAGCCAGATGGTATTGAATTGTTCTCAATTTCTGAGTTTTCTGTCTCGAATTGAATAAATTTTATTTGTTTGCAATTTATACATTTTCAAATAGATTTCAATTTGTATGTCCCTCGATGTTTATTCGATGTTCCTATAATATATTTGACCTACTAAGGGGATTATAGCACATATGGTGGCCTACTTTATTAGTTCATACAGAGAAAGTACACAAAAATTACAGTTAGGCATACCTTTTTTGTAATTAAGTTGTCAGTTTTTTACCCTCCCTACAGATTCACCTACTTGAAATGTGACAGGACTGGTAAAACTTTTTTTATGATATTGGCCTTGGGCACTTTTTTTAAAATATATGAAGCCTGCAAATACCGCCTTGCGACAATGACCCCTGCCGATTAAACAGCACTCAAACGGCACTGGCCAGTGCCGCTTCAGTGCTGCTCGTTTAATGCTACGCAGATTTCAGTTTTAAATGCCTGCAGAAGTTCCCTTTATACCTGCGAATAGGCTACCAAGGAGACAAGCTGAAAGGGATTAAAAATTAAAAAGTAAAATTTGTAAAATTTCCCAGGAAACAAGAAACGATTGACCACGTTTGCAATCGTATTTCAGGTCGTATGAAATGTGTATCTTAAACTGGAATGGCAGATTGCTGACGATAGGTTAGAAGTGCCAATGAATCGGAGAAGTGGTTATTTTACGATTCACCAAAAATATTTCGTTATCGATTGAAAAACGACGGCCAATCGTAATAATACCTTTCAAAAATGTCTCCTAAAATTATTTTATTAGAATTTGAAGACAAAACGTTCGTTTGTAAACCTCTGAATGGCAGGACTCTGAAATGCAGGACGTACATTTCCAGGACCACATTTCAATTTTGAGGTTATGCTCATGAGGTTATCAATTTTTGAACACTCTAGCAGGCCTAGCAGGATAAATAAAGCGCATATCACATTTCTTAGGTATCGTTGCGAATAAGAAAGACATTTTTTTTTATTCACATAGAACTCATCACTATTACAGCAATATTATAGAGGCTTTGAGACGTAATTTTATGATAAAGTCCAACGCGCCATCTCTTTCTGTCAGTTTGTCGATGGATTGTCGATTTATGTCCTGCAGTGGGACTCCGATAACTTTCGACTTTTGTCGATCCGAATCGATTTTCGAAAACGAATTCCCTAGGCTTTCTATCGACTATAGACGATAGTCGAACCGATGAAAGATGGAGATCGACAGTTCAACATAGGCTTCGTCGTCTACAAAATATATTTTATAATAAGATTGATTTTACTATTTTCCAAATTATTTTACTTCATCGTCCCATAGTGTTAAATTATTGGACTCACATCCAACAAAGTAAGTATACACAATTTTAATATATATATATATATATATATATAAATTGGTGGGATCAAACTTAATATTTAAAATTTGATGTTGTATGTTCGAAACGGTTGAGATTTTGAATTTGTAAACACTGTGGATGAATAAATATATTGAGCTCAATTAAGTTTCTAAGATATACGTTCCTGCAATAACGTTCCCAGGACGTGTACAACGTCCGCCCTTGGGAATATTCCCGGAACTTCCCATTGGCACCTGAAGGGAACTTACTGTTAGTGTTATTTTTAAAAACAAATATCTTGTAAACCGTGAGATAGGTAAAAATGGATGTCATTTTTGAGTTTTGAGTATGACATACTACACTATAATAATATGATATCTATATTTTAAACCGACATCGTATTTTACCAATCTCTTACTGTTAACGCGATATTTATTAATAATAATAACAATAATGGTAAGTCCTTGTTGGAATTAACGTTCCAAAGGGGCGGATATTTAACACGTCACGGGAACGTATCTAGAACGTACGTTCCAATGGTGCCCGCGGAGCGTTCCAGGAAAATTCCTTACTATTCGGATATTTTTAGATTATTTTTTCCATATTTAATTAACTTCAAACTTTGAAGTTTTATTATATATTTTAATTATTTTTCAAATTTTGACACTCTCAAAATAAACAATACATTAACAGTTATTTCTCCTTTTATTGTAGGTACGTATCCAATTTTTTGGCTTTAATGAATAAAGTACGTATATACTTTGTTCTAGAATTGTAATTATGGATATTGTACTAGGATTATTTCATTTTTTATTGTAGATTTTAATATTTTTACTTTTTGCGCCATATATTTCACAATTACTATGACTTTTCTACCATTGTTTAGGTTTGATTTCTTAAATATTGTTACTATAACCATCTTTAAATTTGTTGTGCTTGTTTTCATAATTTTTATTTTATTGAAACACTTGTGATAGTGCTTTTTAATTTGCATCCACTTTTAAAATTTAATTTATTTGCATAATGTATGCTTATTTATTTAATTTCGCCCAGGAAAAAAGAACCCATTGAAAAGGCGACTCCATGAATCGCGTATCTGTCATTTGCAGATTGAGATTTTTAAAGCTGAATTGGTTTGTGACTATGTGAATCGGTCAGTTTCTCTAATGGTTTTGAATCTGCAATGTACTACAATGTCCATTTCACAGAAAAAACTGGGGTTTCTATTAGAACCAATTTTTGGTTCCAAAGGAGCTGCAACAAAAAGGAACCTCTCTTGCTAAAAAGGAACCCAAAATGATAAATGGTTTCTAAATGAACCCAAGTGTGGATTCAAATGGTTCTAATAGAGCCTTTTTCTCACTTCTGCCTTGACTCACTTCAAAGATTGCACAAGTCAATGATGCACATTGTGCTTTATAATTGGAATTAAATAATATTGCACTGTAAAACATTTAATGAAGAAACTAAAATCATCGACTTTAGTCATTCCATGCTCAAAAATGTTGGTAAAATTATTTATTATGTATTACGATTCTTAAAGTTACATTACATTATTTTTAAGTCCTGCAATTAATATGAAAGAAATGAGATTTTTATCTTGATATATTAGGTGCTTACTATTTTATTGTGAATCTTATATTTTCTGTATGAATTAATTAATATGAAAGGTACAATTTTCACTCTAAAATAGATTCATGTGTAGCACGACTTTAATAACATAATAAACGACATAAAATACATTTACCACTTGTTACTTTACATTTAAAAACAATTAAAAAAATTATTTATTAACCCTCCCATTAAACCTGCACTTCGTGCGTGCAATCTGCCCGCACGCGTTGTGCCTGCATGACGTGCGACCCATGTGTGCATCAATTGATGTCGCAGCTGTGTGACCATATGCGTGCACGACGTGCGGGATAACCCGCACGAATACCCGCACAATGCGCGCATTGTACGTACACAATTGTTATCTGGGCGATTTTTTTCAGGTTAGGCTGCCATATTTCATATGATTTTTAAAATTTATAAATTATTGATAGATTAAGAAAAATCATAAGCAAGGCTACTAGATTCATTTTGCTATTTTAGTTCTAGAGAATGTGAAGACTTTTGTGGCTTATAAGTCTGTCAAAAAAATAATAACGAGTAAAATTCTGTTAAAAACCAATCGGCGGCAATCTGGAATTCCAGTGACCGATACGCTATTCAAACGACTTCGAAACCCATTCAAAGCAAGTGAATGGATTTTTGTTTTCTGGGCGTTTAAATTTTAAAAAATACATATATATATATATATATATATATATATTTATATATATTGTATAATTTAAAAAATGGTTAAACAAAATTATGTTTTGTAAAGTTCCAAATGTTTTCTAGGGATTACAGAAACATTTTTTTTTGTATAAGTACAATTGTTTAATTATTTATTATTATATGCCAATATACTTAGTAGCTTCACAGTTTAATATTCACAATAGTAATTCTTGAAATAGTGATGCTATATCCTGGCTTGCTATTGTCTTATCATAAAAATAAATATTATGATCTGAAATTTTACAACGAAAATTTTCTCCGCGTAGGATATAATCCAGATATAATTTCACCATTTGAGGTGCTTTTCAAGCCCAACATTATTTAATCATTCGTATTATTTTAACAAATTAATTTTTTTTACGGAAAACGAAATGAGAAATGTGTAAGATATTAGAAAGTGGGGGGCTTATTTAGAATTATAAAATTTAATTGAAACTTTTGTCTAATAGTTTAAGGGTTTATTACAATACGCGATTTTTAAGTTTTGAGAATGTAGAAAGTTTGCTTCCAAAGACACTTACGTAGGTACACTCTATCATGATGATGCATTTTTAAGATCCTTAAATCCTACCCCTTCAGTTGTCTAGCCAAAGTTGTATAATGTTTATCTATCTCAAAATTTACAAAAAAAATGCATAGATTAAAAAACTAAGCAACTTTCATTCACAAGACAAACTATTCTTTAACCGAAAATATCAGAGAAGTTTTAAAAATTGAAAGAACCTAGAAATTTTAATTTCCAAATCTCACAGGACTTCGTACAATTAATCTAACAGGAAATTTTTCAAACAGGTTTAGAGTTTAAAAAATGTGCAACTTTCATTTTTCTACCAAAAAATATCATAATAAAAGTTTTATAAATTGAATATTATTTTAAGAAATATGTTCACTCTTTATAACATTGAATCAAATACTCACAAGATATTACAAATATAATCATTTTGCGACTCATCAGAGAGAACAAAATTTTTAACGAAATAAACATTATTTAAGCAATTAAAAATTAGTTTACGAAATAACTTAAACTTTTATTATACATCAATTAATAATTACGTACCTATGGAAAATAATAATATACATACCTTTTAGTCGTTATAGATCCGACGAATGTACTTTCCTTTTGCGTTGTAATTTTATGGAGCTTTCGCGATTTTTGTTCCGAAAATTCGAAAACTTGATACTCCGGTATATTTCGTTAAGCCTTCGAGTTCGACTTAGCCCATAGGCGTAAATGTAGGTGGAAATATCACACTATTTAGTTATTTTCTAGTAAATCTTGAAAGTACCATAATACTTTAAGATTAACCCTAATATTTTTTTTTAATTAGTTGCACCCATTCTCGAACGAAAATATAACCGCTTCAAGTGATATATTTTGTTTCATAAACTTCTGCAATATAATTCAATATTGCTTTATTAAAGTAGTTTGTAGCATCTTCCTGAGAACTATATGTATGGATTTTCTAAATTATTTTTCAAATGGGAAAGATTTAACTATTATATAATTCCAAGTCGACGACTAAAAAATTATCCAATAAACTCGAACAAAATGCAGTAACTTTTTCTCCAACATTGGTTCCCGGAGTACCATTTTGATCGTATTCTTTCGATGATACGATTTCACAAACGACAATCTGTTCGAGTGTCAAATATTATTGCAGTATTTTGATTGTACTTAGTTAATCAAATTACTTACGTAAACATAACTGCAGATTATTAAAACTTCAGAAGTTCTTCTCTGTTTTAATGCGCCGTGTTAATGACATTTCCATTATTTTTCAACAAAACACTATATAAATAAATATAAGCTCAATAAACAGTATATATAAAATATTCTATTCCATCAAAAGACTTAAGATTGCATTAATTTTCTTAAATACTTGATCTCCTTGATATATTACAATAAAATCTTATACAATTAACCCGCCTAACATTAAATTCTAATTGATGCTTTCAGAATGCAGTATTTTCGATTCGAGAAATATCGAACGATTTGTCACCGGCGGAGTACCATTCTAGGGACCTTCGACTTTGGTCGAATCGAAGTTTAGTAATTTGTAGAAATCGAACGATATCGGAGTCCCACTGCTGTTTGTAATTTCTCAGGATGCCAAGACGTAACAATACCGTAGAGTGAAGATAGGTATAGAGGCGACAATGCCCACCAAGCTTAGAAGATTGGCGCGGGGAATGAGACGTCGGGGGTAGGCTTAGTTAGGGAACCAGCGATGCGAGGGCGCTAGTATCGCGAACCAGCCACGCAACCGTTCCCTCTACCCCTCTAGGCCTCTTCGAACGTAGAAGGAAGATAGGCTTAGCATGGGCTTAGCGTGACAAGTGAAAGAAATTGTTAATTGCCAGTTTTTCACCGTAACCAAGATTGGCTGCTAATAATCTCGTCGATTTTGAAAATTTGCCAAATATGCATTTCATTAAAAATGAATTTTTAAATGTATATCATGGTGGATTAATTATCTCAGGAAGACGAAAAATGCAAATAATCATTGAAAATTTTCCTATGGTAGCATTTTATACTTATTTAATTCTGAGTCAGTAAACGCCCCTTTTCTAGATCATTTGATTTTTTCAATTGGAAAAATACAGTACTGAAAAATGTAGATATACAATTTTGTAAGGAGGACATATATTAATTAAAAATAAGCAAATTGAAACTTCTTGGTTCTGAAAAATTATCGGAATTGCAAGTCTTTCTCCACTACAGAAGAGTTGATAAAGTTTCTTGGTGACTAGGAGGTTTCAAATTGAAAATTTTAAAATATACTTTCACAAAAATAAATTTCTTATACTTTTACAGTGCTATTTTCAATCCAATTTTACTTTGTAATTACTTCACCGTCTTCGATTTCGCAAATTCAATTAATTATGCAATTTAGGTTGTACTCTGCCAAGTTTTTGAAATTTTCACATGAAAATTTAGTCAGTTACAAGATTTTTTAGTAGGTATGTAATTCACTGAAAATCAATATTCCTGTTAAGAATGTAAAAATACTATTACTTCAGAGGTAATTCCAGGCATTGAAATACGAAAAAAAAACTTGTCTCCGGTCATACTAAAATGAAACCACTCGTGGGATTCCAGAGTCGTTTTTCTACATTGAAAATAATAACACCATAAAGTTATCATATTTCAAAAAAGGACTCGAAAAATATAATACAGAAAAAAAAGATCACTGGTTTTTACAGAGAATATTTGATAACGTTTTAAACATTTTCCAATAATAACTATGAGTATTTATTCTGACCATTTTGTTATAATATATCACTAACAGCATAATACTTTCATGGACGTAGCAAAAGGAATTTGTTTATTTATAAATTAACAGCATATGAATTTTAGGAGTGCTTAGACAAAAGCAAGTCCGAATCTCAATGTGTATTTTTGATTTTTTTTGTTCTGCCTGGACTAATATGACGAGAGTTTTTTAGACGGAAAGTCATTGTTTTCAGTAGTAATGTTGATACACTGCATTTGGCCTTTCTATATGTAGTGTGCTTCAAACCTTCCTTGCCACTCTGCAATAGTAAGTTTTGGATTACAAAATAAACGGGAGGGTTGTTAATAAAATTTCCTTTCATATAAATCTCTGTAAGAATTTCAGAACTTTGCAGGTATGAAAATGGAATGTGCGTTATTTTCAACACTTTTCACGTGTAAATTATATGGAAAGAATCAAATATTTATAAAGCAGATCGTTATATCTTGTAGTCTTAAGAAATAAGAATATTCTCTCCTTTTTCAGTTCTGAACTTTTTTCACATAAAAGATTTGGACAAAGCAACCATTTTTTAGATAACAATTGAAACTTTTGTTACCGTATTGTTAAAAGTATAGGAAATATGATTTTTTGTTGTTTTGGTAAAAATATCTATTCTTCTACTCAGGAGCCGTGTATGAATTACGTGAAGAAATTAATTACTTCACAATAATTACTAATCGGAAAATTCCCGTAATGGGGCATTATATGTCTAATTTTTCCCCTTACATTAACAATGTTAGAATTGCAAGAGCCGACACTGTTGTAGGATATTCTTCTTTCCACGTGTAGGTTAATGAATATCAATTTTGTCGTATAAATACGTCCAAATTATACAAATAATTTTAAAAGCTGAAACCCTCAAGTATATTGTATACCATATTTTACTGGAGAAGTAAGCGAAGAAATGTGTTTCTTGTTTATTAGTTCGTTATTTAATATTATAAGATTTTGTTATTGTTGTACTTTTAATGTTTTTGAATGTTGTGTGAGAATCGCAATTTTAATTTTTGTAAAGTGTTTGAATGAAACAATTTCTTCACTTGAGCTGTCGAATTCAAACTCGCCAAACGCTCGAAAACGCTAAAAGCTTCACCTCGGGTCTCAAGGAATGGGAATTTTCAAATTCACAAAATTAATTTTTTAGATATAGGCTTCAATAAGTGACTAAAACATAAATAATCACAACTCGTACAAATTTGATTGAAACTGTTTGAAATTGAGTACACATACAAAGTATACTCAGCGAATGCCTGCAAAATAACAAAAAGTTGAAAATGACCTTTTGTTTAATAATATCCAATTGAAAATTAAGGCCGGTCGGTAACCACATTTACCTAATTTCGGAGACAAAAAGTATCGAGGCCACTTCAGACTAAAAACAACGTCCAGCAAGAAAGTTTTTCTATATAGTTCAAAGAAAATACCTGGAATATTTTAGATAAATTCATCAAAAATTGACTGAAATATGTACTTTGAAAATAGTACGAGAGTCGGGTGAGTTATTGGATCCGACACCTCAACTGTACCTAAGATCATGATAAAATTTTTTTTTATTTATAAGTTTAAAAAAAAGTTTTACCTACATTATTAAGATTTTTTCCACGAGTGCAGAAAGATAAGCATGAGAGTAGAGAATGTATAAGTACAAAATCAAATAATGTAAAAAATGCCCATACATTTTATTATAATTCTAAGAAAATAATTATTGTATGCGAAGGATATTATTTGTACATTTTTATTTTTGTATGTATTAATAAGTTCACGTATTTGTTATGGTTACAATTTAAAAGAAAATAATATTCAATAAATGCTCACATATTGTAATAATAATGACTATTGTAATTAATCATTCTAGGAAAAGAATTATTCGTCTGGGCGAATCCAAAAATTTCTAATGAGGTAGTTTAAAAAAAAAATTCTTTTTTTCCAATTTTAACTTGAAATATCAAAATACAAAGTTTCAAATGAAAAACATATCAATGGATATTTCCATTCACGAAAATATTGGAAGAAAGTTAATAGCCAAATATAGTTCGGAAAGACCAGTCCAGGTATAAGGGTTCTAAATTTTTTGCAGTTCGACTCATGTACACCGCAAACTCTTTTCACCTACCCCACTCACACACGTTAAGCGTAAAAACACTGGTTCGTGGCACTAGCGCCTTCGCGTTGCTGGTTCCCTAACTAAGCCTTCCCCTGCCGTCTCGCACCCCTTAGCGTGCTTTAAGCTGTCCATTGCATTGTCGCCTCTATACTTATCTTCACTCTACGACAATACTACCCATGTTTGAAATTATGCTAGATACTGCAATTTTACCAAAAAAAGCGTTAAAAATTAAATTTATTCACTGACGTAAATTTACCACGTGCCACGCTGATCGAATAATTTCCATACGTTCCTTATGATGGACATTGTTGAATCTTTAAAATCCAATTCATTTAAGTTCCTAACCAATCTGCACTTTACTATTCAAATTTACTCGCACCCAATTCCGATTCACTACAATTCAATAATGAAGAGCGCAATCGGCATTATACAATTCATCGGACTTCATCAATCATCAATTGTATGATGCAGATTCGTTTCTGTTAAAGTGAATCTGCACTTTACCATTCACTTTGACATCCTTCAAACTCTATTTCATTGAGAACTTGAAACGATTCATGCGTTTCTTCTGTGAATCGTAAATCACCAATTGAACTTAAGTTAGTTTTTTGAGGTTATGTTCTCCTATTCAGAACGCCTTAAAACGATAGAACGAGTACACTTGCGAATGTGGCTTTGCACATGTAATAGCTGACCAATTCAAAGAGTCAAAAAAACAATTGAAAGGCAACTTTCTCAATCTGGAATTTTAAGATACACATTTCAAGGCGCTCCAGTTCAATCGCTTCTTTTCTCCTGGGTTTGTAATTACCTCTGCGAAAGTTAGAAATTCAGAATCTACGGGTTTATATAATTTCAGATATCTAACTTTTTGTTTAAAATGTTTAAAATTGGAATGAATATAATGTATCTCGTAAATTAAATGAGATACGCCAAAACAGACAACATTTTCGAATTAAACTTCAGAACAGTAGATTAGTATATAATTTATAATTATATAATATATATCATAAGAAAATTCATAAATTAAAAAAAGTGTTAATAATTTGAAGAAAATTTTAAAAAGGGATTCGCGTTGGCGGCGGCCAACTGCTTTAAACCTCTCTGCCCCCTTACGAAAAGATATGACAGGAAAAAAATGACAGGTGTGTCATTTTTTCCCTGTCATTTTTTTTCTGTCATTTTTTCGCGACTACAAGAAAACGACAGGCAAAATGACAGGAAAACAACAGCCGGAAATGACTGGCCCTGATTGGCCATAATGTATTATAATATCGTGTATCGTGTATGGAAATTTTCATGATGAAACACCTCTTTGTAGCCTGTTGCTAATTCCGGATTATCTTCCCAACACAAATTGTGGAATGTGTTCGATTTTCCATTTTAATGCCTTCTTCTTCTTACAAAGGACTAAACTTCAGTACCACGGGCAACAATTTCAGATTATTTTCAACTTTCTTCATCCCCGAAGAAGTTCAATGTTGGATCATGAAATTAGGAGCACGCATTGAACTTCTTCGGGGATGAAGAAAGTTGAAAATAATCTGAAATTGTTGCCCGTGGTACTGAAGTTTAGTCCTTTGTAAGGAGAAGAAGGCATTAAAATGGCAAATCGAACACATTCCACAATTTATCTGTTTGAAGATCATTCGGAATTAGCAACAGGCTACAGAAAGGTGTTTCATCATGAAAATTCCCATAATAATTTTCTCTTGCTAATGATTTTTTAAGCATTACAGGAAAGTTCAAATAAGTCTGCAAGTCGACGAGAATTTAGGTTACACAATATTATTATAAATTATGGCCAATTAGGGCCAGTCATTTTCGGCTGTCGTTTTCCTGTCATTTTGCCTGTCCTTTCCCTGTCATTTTCTTGTGGTCGCGAAAAAATGACAGACAAAAAATGATACACCTGTCATGTTTTCCCTGTCATATCTTTTCGTAAGGGCCTGCCCGGTACGTGACGAATACAATAGAACCATTATATGAGCGTCGCATCACTCTGAGTGCCGTTTAGGTGCTGAAATCAGCACAAACAGTCACTGAAACGACACTGGTAGCCCAGTGCCGTTCGCCAGTGCCGTTTCAGTGCTGTTTCATTGGCAGGGACGCATTGGACCTATGTGTCAATACATGCAAATTCGTAAAGACGGTATTTCAATTTTGAATCTTTTTATACGTAAAAATACGATTCAAAAGTCTGAAGTCAGCGAATACACTTCAATGGGTCAGCACGCAAACGCTTCAACATTGGTCAATGCGTCTAAATTCGTGAGCGTAAAATACACAATTGAATTCGTCCAAATTCGTCACGGCGAATTTCAGCAAGTGTGGATTTCTACAATTTAAGGCCATGTGACGAGTGGGTCACGTGACCGGATTCCTACCTTACCGACACTTTTTTTATTTGTAAACTTATGTTCACACGAATAGCCACATCGAGTGGAAAATTTGGGATAATAAATAAGAAGCACTAAGAAATGCGGCTCTGGTCCTAAATTTCAATAATTATTAAAAAAGCAAAAAAAAAAAATTATTTACAAAAAAAACTTCTTTCATAATTATTAAAATTTAGGACCAGAGCCGCATTTCTTAGTGCTTCCCTGGCGAAAGTATCGGATAGGAATTCCATCCGAACCAATCCGAAATCATCCGAATCATTCCGGAATCTGTATCCGAACCAATCCGAGTTAATTCGAACCAATCCGAATTTTTTTTACATTTCGTTCGATCCAAATCGGCCAAAAATCAATCCGACTCAATCCGGTTCAATCCGAAGTTCCAATTCGAATGATTCCGAACCAAATTTTCAATCCGAATGAATCCGAACTCGGATTGACCAAACACGATTTTCAATCCGAATGAATCCGATTCAATCCGAACTCGGATTCATTCGGATTGAAAGTCTTTTTTGGTCAATCCGAGTTCGGATTCATTCGGATTGAAAGTTTGGTTTGGATTCATTCGGATTGAACCGGATTGAGTCGGATTAATATTTGACCGATTTGGATCGAACGGAATGTAAAAAAAATTCGGATTAGTTCGGATTAACTCGGATTGGTTCGGATGCAGATTCCGGAATGATTCGGATGATTTCGGATTGGTTCGGAAGGAATTCCTATCCAATATTTTCGCCAGGGTTCTTTTCTATTATACCAAATTTTCAACTCGATGTGGCTATTCGTGGGAACATAAGTTTACAAATAAAAAAGGTGTCAGTAAGGTAGGAATCCGGTCACGTGACCCACTCGTCACATGGCCTTAATCCGTAACAGGAAAACCAACGTGCGGGGCATATAGAATTTATTGTAAATGTTTAGTAAATTGTCTCGTAGCTCAGTGGCAGATACCCCAGACTGATATACAAGGATCGCTGTTTATCAAGTCCCGATGGATGCACTTTTTATTACTTTTTTTTTCTGATTGACCTTGACCACGCATTCATATGAATTCACACGCATTTAATTCGCGCTGTCTCAATTCATCTAAATGCGTCTCGATACGTTTGAACGAATCAGAAAACAGAATTAACGCGCAATACAAAAATGTTAATTCGCCCCAATCCGTAACAATTCTTTCGCGTTTGCTGGGATTTAATCATAATGCTCTTCAGTTCTATATTCTTCACATGAATAAAAATGGCAAATAAATTAATTTGTTCATGAAACTCGTTTATACTATTAATTATTATTATTTTTTTATACGCGACTCGCATAGAGCGAGACTCTTTTATTGGTAGATTTAAAACACTCTCGCAGACGACGTTTATTCATTCAGTAAGCAACCATCTTAAAATTTTAATAACTAGCAATTAGACCTGCGAGTAAAAGAGAAAGAAATAGGTACTCCATGAAGTGACGTCAGTAGTGACGTCAGCAAGGTGGAAGGGCGAGTAGAGGCGAGACTCGCGAGTAGATCGCCCTCGAAACTCAACGCGCGCATCTCTCACCAACGATTTTCTACCCTCTCCGCTCAACTCCCACGCAACGCCAGCAGCCTCCCCGTCAAGGTCCGAGAACAATGGAGACATGAAACTGAAACTTGAACCCGAAGATAACTCTGTATTTTAAGATATCTTCGGGTTCAGGCAGAGATGAGGTGGGAGGTTGCTGATTTAATTTTTAGCAATTTCTAAAATGATTTACCATTGAAGAATCAGGAGCAAAATTTTAATAATTAAGAACCAAATGTTATTATAATGTTAGACAATTATAATTGACAATTAAAGAAAGTTTTTATATATTTTTATATTTATATTATATATATATATATATATATATATATATATATATATATATATATATATTTATATATAATTATTTATATTATACATTAACCGATATTAATGATTTCATGGACAAAGCAAGGTATGAAAAAAAGAAGAGGACATGTTTGTCAGATCTTCTGAAGAAGAATAATTAATTTTTATTTCTTGTCTTTTCGAAGCGTTACTTTTCAGACCGGGCTTTCGTTCCAAAATGAATCCTATTTTGTGCTTGTCGAAACGTGTTCGTTTTTTATTCTTGCAGTTCATTTTTTTTTAATTTCTAAGAATATTGTCAGTCACAGTCCAAATATATTTCTTTTTTCTTCTAGCAGCCTGTTTAAGTTAACTGTCTATTGATTAAGTCTATTGAATAATATTACGAATTTACTGCAACATCAATTGCAATCCCCCACCTCACCTGAAAATTATCATAAAAGAATCTGGAAGTTCTTAAGGCAATTTTTATCATTTCGCACAAATAAAAAAAATGCAGGAAAAATTCAAATTAATTTCAAACATGTAACTATTCTATTTGTTTCTTTATTGGTTCGAAATTAATTTTCTTACAAGGGGAGTGCGCGTGACACGGATTTTAAACATCTTTTGTGAGCGAAGAGGGCTTAATTGGAGATGAAAAAAGCTGAATCCGTTTACTTATTAGAAAACAGTTTATGAGAAAAAAGGTTGGAATTAACTCGTGCACAATCACTATCGGTTTAAATTATAAAACAATCGAACACGCTGCGATGGGGCAATGATCTAGGTTCCAGACTGGAGACTCTCTCGTCGTGGGTTTACTTCGTCGTAGACTTAAAATTTTTTTTTGTTTCTATTCCTTTTTTTTAATAGTTTAACCCTGAATATGCATAAATATTATAAAAACAATAGTAAAGAATTTAAAAAAAAATATTTTAAGAATACAAAAATTATTTTTGGCACCAAAATATTTTTATCAATCAGTTCATGTTTGCAGCATAATTTTTTATTTTGAAAAATCCATTCCAATCAAATATTCAAAAACATTTTCAAACATTTCAAAAACTGTAATGAAATGGTTTAAAAAAGATTCTGGAATATTTCAAGACAGTTTTTATAATTTTGTAGATGTAGATGTTGGAAAAAAATGCATTTTTGTTGTTGAAAATTTAAATATTTGTTCATTTTTTTATTGAAGATTGAACTTTTTTTGAAGATTCGTAGTTTATTGGTTAAAAATTAAAGTATTCTTCCAACATATTCCGGATTTTTTCTCGGAATTTATAGAAATCTTTTGAAATGTTTTCAAATCTTGAGAAATTTTTTTTTAAAACAAAAATTCTATATTTTGTTTTAATGTTTTAAAAATCTTTTGTAGTCGTAAATTATTTTTGAATCTTATTAATACTTTTGAATATCTCTTAAAGTTGCTAGATATTCATTAATTTTGTAACTGTGCAAAATTGCAAAAATTTTTTTTTAATCTTAAAATGTTTTAAAGTTTAAAACGTTAAAAACTTTTCTAAAGTTTATTTCAAATAAAATTTATCAATAAAAAATTTCATGTGAGAGTTCAATTATTTGAAAGTGCAGAATTGAGAACAAAATTTTAATGTATGTAATTGAGAACCAAATATTATTATAATAATAGACAATTACTTGAAAATTGGAGAATAAGTAACATACACTCAAAGAACAGACGTATGTAATTGTTCATAAATATATTTTAAAAAAATGAGTCAGTGATTAAACAAAAAAATAATAATTTTACTTTGTTCAAATAATTTAATTAATAATTTGAGAAAGAAAAAATAGTTCATTATTCATTTATATTAAAAATTTTTGTTCAAAAATATACATACGATTGAACATATTTAAAATTAAATTTATAAATATTATATATTTATTCATATTATACATTAACCGATATTAATGATTTCATAGACAAAGCAAGGTATGAAAAAAAGAAGAGGACATGTTTGTCAGATCTTCTGAAGAAGAATAATTAATTTTTATTTCTTGTCTTTTTGAAGCGTGACTTTTCAAACCGGGCTTTCGTTCCGTAATTAATCCTATTTTTGTGATTGTCGAAACGTATTTGTTTTTTATTCTTGCAGTTCATTGTTTTTTAATTTCTAAGAATATTGTCAGTCACAGCCCAAATGTATTTTTTTTTATTCTTGCAGCCTGTTTAAGTTAACTGTCTATTAAGTCTCTTAATTGATATTACGAATTTACTGCAACATAAATTGTGTAAATCAAAGTTTCCAAATAAGTGATTTAACTTCGTGATAAAATGTACAATATCTTAATTTGCGAAATATCTAAACTGTCGGTACCAGAAACCAAAATAGTTATCCGTACCGATAATAAGATTTGTGGAAAAATTTGAAATGATTGAGATTTTATTTTAAAACACACGAAACAGGATCTTGGAGATTTTAAGACAATTGAAAAATTTCTTAGGAAAACTGAATTATTTCAAAAGATATTTAGAAGTTTTGAATAGGTGTTAACATTATTTAAAATTTGAAAATTTTCAAACACTTTTTAAGCCAAGCGTACAATTTTGAGTACATCGAAAAAAAAATGAGAAGCTTTTTGAGAATTTTGAAAGAATAAACAAATTTTCTTAAGATGCCTCTGAAAATTTCTACAAATCTCTAAGGTTTTAAGGCAATTTTTAAATTTTAATTTTTCAACTTCAAAATTATTTATGAATTTTAGAAGTTTTTTTTACAATATTTTTTTTCCCACAATATTTTGCAAATCCCGTAAATGAAAAAAATTACATCAAAATTTTCTAGATTTTTTTTCAACATATTAGAGACCTTCAAGAATCTTTTTTAATATTATCCGAAATCTTACGAAAATGTATTTATATAACTTTAAAAACAAACTGATAATGCGTGATTCCTTCTCATCAAATCTCGGAATGTGGTTCTATCTCCAATTTAAGTGTCCAAAAACGTTTAACAAATTGATAGTTATTTTACATTTTTATTTTGTATTAAAAATTATTCTAATTGGCTAGTAACTTAGTTATTGGTATAAAAAAATGAGGAAATGTGAGAAGTATTAAAAGTTAAAAGAAAATTAGACACTTTTTAAATTAGTTAATTTAATTTTAATTTTAATCAATTTATTTACTCAATTTACGTTTAATTAAAGACCATTTAATTAGATAATATAATAAGTGTTCAAGAAAGCAGTTTTAAAGAGCTGCTCTCCTATTTTTATTTCATTTGTTTGGGGAAGTATATTTCTCGGAAACTCTGCGCCGGTTCTACAAAGTCGGAAGTAGAGGCGTAGAGATGACAAGAATTAAAGATTCCCCTCCGCCCTACCAATGTCATTTCGCTATATCGTGCGAATTTAAAACAAAACCACACTTTGGCTTCTAATGTTGTCGAGGAGGATATTTAAAAGTATTAATAAGATCAAAAAATAATTTATGACTACAAAAGATTTTTGAAAAATTAAAACAAAATATAGAATTTTTGTTTTCAAAAATTAATTTTTCAAAAAAATCTTTCTAAGTTTCAAGACCACGGTTTTAAATGAATTTGAATTTTTCTTGATTTTTTTTTAATTGTGCAAAATTATAAAAACTGCCTTTAAATCTCGCAGAATCTTTTTTAATCAATTTTATTACAGTTTTTGAAATTTTTTCAAGTGTTCTTGAATATTCGACTGAAATTGATTTTTCCAAATGAAAAATTATGCTGCAAACATGAACTGATTGATAAAAATACGTTGGTGTCAAAAATAATTGTTATGTTCTTAAAATATTTTTTAAACCTCTTGACTATTGTTTTCATAATATTTATGCATATTCAGGGTTAGACTATTGAAAAAAAAGAAATAGAAACCAAAAAATTTTTTAGATGTACGAGGAAGTGAACTTACGACGAGAGACTCTCCAGTCTGGAACCTAGACCATTGCCCCATCGCAGCTTGTTCGATTATCCTATAATTCAAACCGAAAGTGATTGTGCGCGAGTTTCTTCCAACCTTTTTTCTCGTAAACCGTTTTCTATCCAAGCAAACTAACTAATCTAAGTAAACTTTTCAGCAAATTGAGCCGTCTTCACTCGAAATTTAATCTCCCATCTCGTTTGAAAATCGTCATAAAAGAATCTGGAAGTTTTTGAGGCAGTTTTTATCATTTCGCACAATTAAAAAAAATTAGGAAAAATTCAAATTAATTTAAAACATGTAGCTATTCTATTTGTTTCTTTATTGGTTTAAAATTAATTTTCTTACAAGTGGAGTGCGCGTGAGATGGATTTTAAACATCTTTTGTGAGCGAAGACGGCTTAATTTGCTGAAACCGTTTACTTATAGATAGAAAACGGTTTATGAGAAAAAAGGTTGGAAGAAACTCTCACAAAAGATGTTTAACGCTCACAAAAGATGTTTAAAAACCGTTTCACGCGCTCGCCCCGTGTGAGAAAATTAATTTTTAATCAATGAAGAAACAAATAGAATAGTTACATGTTTTAAATGAATTGGAATTTTTCTTGATTTTTTTTTAATTGTGCAAATTTATAAAAACTGTCTTGAAATATTCCAGAATCTTTTTTAAACCATTCTATTACAGTTTTTGAAATGTTTAAAAATGTTTTTGAATATTCGATTGAAATTTATTTTTCAAAATAAAAAATTATGCTGCAAACATGAACTGATTGATAACAATATTTTGGTGTCAAAAATAATTTTTGTATTCTTAAAATATTTTGTAAAACTCTTTACTATGGTTTTTATAATATTTATGTATATTCAGGGTTAAACAATTCAAAAAAAAGGAATAGAAACAAATAAATTGTTCACATGTACGAGGAAGTGAAACCATGACAAGAGACTCTCCAGTCTGGAACCTAGACCATTGCCCCATCGCAGCTTGTTCGATTATCATACAAATCAAACCGATAGTGATTGTTTACGAGTTTCTTCTAACCTTTTTTCTCATGAACCGTTTTCTATCTAAGTAAACAAACGGTTTCAGTAAATTAAGCCGTCATCGCTCACAAAAGATGTTTAAAATCCGTCTCACGCGCACTCCCCTTGTAAGAAAATTAATTTCAAACCAATAAAGAAACAAATAGAATAGTTAGATGTTTTAAATTAATTTGAATTTTTCCTGATTTATTTTTAATTGTGCGAAATGATAAAAATTGCCTTAAAAACTTCCAGACTCTTTTATGACAATTTTCAGATGAGGTGGGAAATTCAATTTCGAGTGATTTCCCGCAGCGCCCTCAATGCGAGTAACCAGTTTACGAACTAAAATTACCCACTCTGATCTTCTCTACCGACATTATCAAACTATAGTCTATTTTAGTTCGTAAACTGGCTACTCGCATTGAGGGCGCTGCATTTTAGCTCGTAAACTGGTTACTCGCATTGAGGGCGCTGCGGAAAATCACTCGAAATTGAATGTATGGGATCAGAAATCTCCCACCTCATCTCTGGTTCAGGTTTCGAGTTCGGGTCTCCATTGTGCTCGGGCCCTTAAAAGGGCACGCACGGGCCCAGAACGGCAGAAGCATGATCTAAGAATACACGGTCTAGCCTACGGACTCCCGGGTCTCTATAGTCCTCTATGAAATTCCCTACTGAAGAGCATCTGGTTTCTGTATGGATTTGCAATTTTATTTGGGGGACTCCACGTCGCACCATACGAACCCCGGGTCTATATGGTTCTGTATGGAGTTTCCTGCGGAAAAGAATCTGTTTTCTGTGTGGATTTGAAATTTGATTTATATGGAATTCCACATTGGACCTTACGAACCCCCAGACATGACATGACACATGACATGACATCAACATTCGCTAATTACTTTTTAATTATTTAAACAAATTCATTTTTAAATAATTTGTTTAAATATGCTTTTTGTCTTACTAAAAATGATCACTATTGGTCTAGTGGAATGTTAATCAATGTTGGTTAATTCTTTTCAATTATTTAAACAAATTTCATTTGTTCAAATAATTTTTTCGACAAAAATTTTTCACTAAAAGCTATTGCTATTGGTTTTATGGAATATTTATCAACATTAGTTAAACAATTTTCAATTATTTAAACAATTTCAATTTGTCAGAATAATTCTTTTAATAACTCGGTTCTTCTTAAAAATGATTACTATTATTTTAATGCAATATTCGTCAACATTGGTTAATTAATTTTCAATTGTTTAAACAAATTTTGTTTCAATAATTCTTTTTCGAAAATTCGCTTTTTGTGTTAATCATGATTACTATTGGTTTAGTGCAGTAGGTATGTATCAACATTTGAAAATTAGTTGTCACTTATTTAAGCAAATTCCATTTAGTTGAATAATTTTTTTCGATAATTTATTTTTTCAACAATTCCCTAATTTTTGGAAAAATTTCAGAATGAGCGGGAAATATTCCCGAAAAAATCGGGAATAATTCGGAAATATTAGGGAATTTACAAGACCACATGAAAATAGGAAATTTTTTCTATTCTTTCGGGAAATTTTCATATACTTTCGTGGGGAATATTTCTTAATATTTTTATACTTTCACTAGGAAAATTATTTTTCATAAAAAATTAGGTATGGTTTTCACATATTTAAAATTAGGAGCAACATTCATAATTTTACCAAGTAAGTTATATAATTGTTGATAATTATTATGATTTATAATTAATGTTATTGCATTTTACTATTATGATTTATGTTCAGATATAATTTTAAGTATCTTTTTTACTGTATATCATTTACTTTTCTTTTTGTAAAATCTTTTGCATTAATAAATTGATGCAATCATCAGTTAAAACTATATTTTTAGAGTATCCTACAGTTTTCAACCTCAGAATAAGGTTATTATACAGGAAGATATATTTAGTTAACGCAGAAAACTTTTCATCCAAAATATTTCGTTATATCAAGAAAATATTTCGTTTAGGTAACGAAATTAAGTTCGAAACGACTATATAACCGACTACATTAACCATTGTAGCAATTCATCTCTCTCTCTCTCTCTCTCTCTCTCTCTCTCTCTCTCTCAACAGTCATCCCGTATACCTGAAGGGTTTTGCAAACCGGTTTTGTGGCCACTGTTTAAGTTGAGGGTGGAAATGAGTCATGGTATACATGAGAAAATTTTCCAGGAGACTGATGGACAGCTTTAAAGTGTGGCGTTTATAAAACTAAAACGGAACAACACTTTATAAGGTAAGTCATTTAATTTTATTATTGTGTTTCATTTTCTAAAAACTAGTCTCTTTTATGCTTTTTAAACTGGTGAAGCTTTTTAACATACATATAAAAGGCTGTGAAAAATTTGGTTTTAGAAACTTGAGTTAAAAAGGTGAATTTTGACCAAAAGCTTGAATCCTGAATTTAATTTTGCTGAAATTTGAATTTCTGTACAAGAGACTGTTAAATCATAAAAGTGACTGATTTCTAGGAAATGAGAGACAAATATAATATTCTTAGACTTAGTTTTCGAAAATTAGATACAAAATTCAGGCTTTCGGTAAAAATTTGCCTTTTTATCCCAATTTTCTGAAACCAAAATTTTCCAGTTTCTTGTTGTATTTTTAATGTTATTTTTTACGATTATAACAAAAACTATGCATACTTTTATTTCCTCTTTTTTATTTTTGTCCGAAGAAACAAAAATTTTTTTATTTTGTTTTTTGGGAATTGCAATAGGAGCATTTTGCGGTGTTTGTCCAAGTTTGAGCGTTGAATTCTTGTTGTTTTTTTCAAGGATTCCATATATTTAATTTATTATTTTATTTTTAATGTCATTTTTCACGATTATAACAAAAACTGTGCATACTGTCAAAAAATGATCGATTATAAATTTATAGCTCTTTTTTTCTGTGAATACCATTTGTCTATTCATTTTCTTTCGTAGCTTGAGTCGTTTGTCCGAATACTTAATTTATTTTTTTATTTTTAATGTTATTTTTCACGATTATAACAAAGACTATGCATACTATCAAAAAATGATTGATTACAAATTTCTAGCTCTTTTTTTCTGTGAATAACTTTTGTCTATTTATTTTCTTTCGTAGCTTGAGTCGTCTGTCCGAATATTTAATTTAATTGTTCTATTTTTAATGTTATTCTGCTCGGTGGGTTCCTGTCACCACTACGTAGCGCGTCCTCGGGTTGCGGATAGAGGAACGGCCCGTTAGGCTGAACAGCCCTCAGGTTAGCTGCGAATACAAGAATAAGCAGCCGCGGACAGCCGATAGGAACCAGTCGTGGGTGTGGTGAGCCCAGCCTAAGATGTTGGCCTAGCACTGGTAGAAAACACGATGACCATGGCTTGGGAGGACCCACCCATCCACGTTCATACGCAGTGGGTGGGTCCTGGCAGGCCGAGGTGCAGCGTGTATCCACCTAGAAACACTACCCCGAACCAAAACTAAAAATCTTGTAAGGGAAAAATCCTGCTGCCCATTGGACACCGCAGCGATGACACTGCCCGCAAGGGATGTGTGGAATGATTCGCCTGTATAGGGCCAAAGGGGTACTGATGCCAGTATAGGCGCGCTGCCTTGCAGGGGGACGTTAGGATACGAGGATGAAACTGTAATGTGTCTGGCGACAAGTTGACATGGTCCTTGTCAGAGCCGGAAAGCTCCCATACTTAGACCTAGGGAGGTATGGGGGTTATCACTCCTGGGACAGTGGACTCACCTACGATCGGAATAGGATCCTAACGTGCGGATTATCTTGAAACTACCATGGCTAACTTGTAAAAACAAAAAACTACAGTTAAAGATTTAAGGGTGGGAACTCTAAACGCGCGTAGTCTATATACTGGCGGATTTAGCGAACTCATTAAGATAGCAAATGATTACAGAACTGACTTAATAGCACTTCAAGAAACCTGCTGGTCGGGAGATTTCGGGTCAATTTCTAAGGATAACTATACTTTTCACTTCGGGGGAGCTAAGGGGCGCACACTGGGGACCGGTTTTCTTATTAATAAACGAATCTCGCAAGCGGTTATCGATATGCAATTCATTAACGATCGGTTATCATACATTGTACTGAAGGGTATTTTCAGCAAACAGGTATTAATCAACGTGCACTGCCCCACCGAGGACAAAGACGAAGACACTAAAGATCTCTTTTACGAAACAATCGAGCAGGTTTTTGACAAGTTCTCAACTTTTGACGCAAAAATAGTATTGGGAGATTTCAACGCGAAAATTGGAAAAGAACCGATGTATAGGCCTACAATAGGATCAGAAAGTTTGCATGACGTCAGTAATGATAATGGAACTAGAGTAATAAACTTTGCAGCTTCAAAGAACCTCGTTGTCAAAAGCACATATTTCAAGCATAAAAATATACATAAGGCCACCTGGAGATCACCAGATGGTAACACTCACAATCAGATTGATCACGTTCTAATTGACAGAAGACGTCATACAAACATTCTCGATATAAGATCGTATAGGGGAGCGGATTTAAATTCAGACCATTTTCTCGTGATAGTAAAATTAAGATCTAGACTAGCGATCAGTAAGAAAACAAGCCGCACAGAGCCAACAGTCCGTTTCAATATAGATAAGTTCAAAACAGCAACAGAAACATTAAATTATCAAGTTGAGATTTCTAATAGCTTTGACGCTCTCCAAGAACAGAGAGACGATAACAATAATTACGAGGAGGACCCGGAAACCCTATGGAGCAATATAAAAAAGGTGGTAAAGACAGCCGCGAAACTTACGATAGGTTTAAAGAAAGTAACAAAAAGCAAACCATGGTATGACGAAGAGTGCAAACTCGGGTTCGAAAAACGATGGAAGGCCAGACTAAGTAGTTTACAAAATAAGTGCGATCAAACATATAAGAAGTATCTTGAGATTAGTAAAAGTACAAGAAGGCTTTATAGATCCAAGAAAAGGGAGTGGGAAAAGAATAAAATACTTGCAATAGAAACGCATAATAAACAGAATAACCCGCGCGAGATGTACAGGGGAATCAATTTTATAAGGAAAGGCTTTCAAAGTAGAACGGAAGTAATGAGGGACGAAAATGGCAACCTAGTAGCCGATGCGACAGAGAGACTGAATTTATGGAAAGAATATTTCGATAAACTATTAAATGTACGCGAAGCCCCCGTTGAAGGTAATCTCGGCGAAATCCACACTGCCGATTTATTAATTGATGATCCTGCTTATATAGAAATAGAAATGGCCATAAAGAAGTTGAAAAATAACAAAGCCGCGGGCATCGACGACCTACCGGCTGAACTGATAAAAAATGGAGGCCCTTGCCTCAAAAGACAAATTTATAAATTAATACGCACAGTTTGGAAAACAGAACGCATTCCAGAGGAATGGAATGACTCTATTATTATTCCTATCTTTAAAAAAGGCGATAAAATGAACTGTAACAATTATCGGGGAATTTCACTTGTGTCGTCGTGCTATAAGGTCCTGTCCAATGTAATCTTAGGTAGGCTAACTCCTTTCGCCGAGGAAATCATTGGGGATTACCAGTGTGGATTCCGCCGAAACCGATCTACAAGCGATCAAATGTTCACAATTAGACAACTGCTAGAAAAAAAATGGGAATTTAATGAAGCAGTGCATCAGCTATTTATCGATTTTAAAAAAGCTTACGACTCTATTATACGCGCGCGAATGTACTGGATCCTAGAGTTCTTGGGTGTGCCAAGAAAATTGGTTAGACTTATCGAAATTTGCTTAAGCGGCAGTAGGGGAAGAATACGCGTAAACGGAAGGTTATCTGAAGAGTTCTCGATCCGCGATGGCCTGAAACAGGGCGATGCACTTTCGTGCGTCCTTTTTAACTTAGTTTTAGAATACGTGGTTAGGCAAGTGCAGGCGAATCCGACCGGTGCTACGCTCAATGGGGTAATACAAATTCTTGGATATGCGGATGATCTCGACATACTAGGGGATGATAAAGAGACGGTAGCTAAAAATGCAGAAATCTTGATCACAAAAGCCAAAGATATTGGCTTGGAGGTTAGCGAAACGAAAACAAAATATATGACCGTCCTTAGATCTGAACAAAGTAATCAAGACGGGGATCTAACAGCCGGAAATATGAAATTTGAAAGGGTTAGCGAGTTTAAATACCTCGGGTCAATTATAACTAGCGAAAATAGGATTAAAACGGAAATCAACGCGCGGCTGCACGCTGGCAATGGGTGCTATTATGCAGCAACCACGCTATTAAAATCGCGATTGCTATCTAGAAACATCAAAGTGAGAATTTACAAAACGATAATAATGCCGGTCGTCATGTACGGGTGCGAAACGTGGGCGCTGACGAAAGGAGATGAGAATAGGTTTAGAGTTTTTGAGAATAAAGTACTTAGAAAAATCTATGGTCCAAAAAGGGACGAAGAGACAGGTGAATGGAGAAAACTGCATAATGATGAGCTGCATGCTCTCTACGGGTCAGCAAATATTAATAGAGTAATGATAGCGCGTAAACTAAGATGGGCGGGGCATGTAGCAAGAATGGGAAACGAAAGAACGGTGGCGCAAGTTTTAAGAGGGAGGCCGACTGGTAAGAGACCCTTAGGCAGACCAAGAAACAGATGGGAGAAAAATGTAAGGGATGATTTAAAAGAACTAGGACATGATTACTTAAACTGGATGGAGGATGCACAGGATAGAGATGTGTGGCGGTCTCGGGTTAGTGAGGCAATGAACTTCCGAGTTCGAACTGCTAATCTATAATAATAATAATAATAATTTTTAATGTTATTTTTCACGATCATAACAAAGACTATGCATACTATCAAAAAATGATTGATTACAAATTTCTAGCTCTTTTTTTCTGTGAATAAATTTTGTCTATTCATTTTCTTTCGTAGCTTGAGTCGTTTGTTTGAATATTTAATTTAATTGTTCTATTTTTAATGTTATTTTTCACGATCATAACAAAGACTATGCATACTATCAAAAAATGATTGATTACAAATTTCTAGCTCTTTTTTTCTGTGAATAACTTTTGCCTATTTATTCCCTTTCGTAGCTTGAGTCGTTTGTCCGAATATTTAATTTATTCTTTTATTTTTAATGTTATTTTCCACGAGCATAACAAAGACTATGCATACTATCAAAAAATGATTGATTACAAATTTCTAGCTCTTTTTTTCTGTGAATAACTTTTGTCTATTTATTTTCTTTCGTAGCTTGAGTCGTTTGTCCGAAACGTCGTTTATGACATCGTTTACGACGTCGTTTACGATATCGTTTACGACGTTGTTTACGATTTGCTATTTTTTAAATTAAATAATTAAGAAATTGGCAGAGATTAAATATCCATAAGTTTATATAGAGGAGGAAAGGGTGAAATTAATAACTACAAAATAATACCTTTTTTAATGTATGCGTATGCCGATAGTTTATTTAAAAATTGCACATAGGTACATACATTTAATCTTTACTAAAACGGAAAAGAAAATATTTTCAATAAGAAAATTAAATAAATGTTTGATATCCACTGTGGTTCGAAATTGGTAGAATTACTTCAATCTGTTGCGTACGACATACAGTTTATCAGACATATATTTGGATATTTTTCGTACTCAGAGTGCCCGAAGTATTCCTTTAACGCCAGCCTCAGTTACTTTTTGGTATAATAAATCTGTAAAAAGAAAATATAATTGAACGTTCTGAAAGTAGAAAGTAAATATTCAACTGATGGGAGTTGAATCAAAATTATAACTTCAAAATTCAAAGAGTTTATTGTACTTGAAAAATATTATTTTTATAAATGTTTTGGCTTTGTAATGTGACCCTTTTTTTCCAACACAAGTATCCGTGCATGGAGCGAAAACATGTATAAACTTGAATCCAACACTATGAATATTTAGATGTTTGAGGCGGAAAAAAGTAAAATGAAGAAATGAATTACTTGCCTTTCAATAAATTGTATTTTTTCGGTGTCAGTTCCTTTCTGAAATCATCATTCGTGACATTTTCTTTATTAGCTCTACTTTCTTGTAGACATCTTTTCTTTAGAGCTGCTCTACCCTAAAAGACCTCCGCCAAGTCCTTTACAAATTTGGCATCGTTTTTCTTTTTTATTGTCTCCCAAATATCTCGGTGCAGATATACATTTTCACCCTTTCTTCTTCACTCTTACCGCCTCCTGAAGTCTCCACCTATACCCCCTTGGCAGCTTTGGCTCTATCCTATCCCATTCCTTTCTTTCTACCCATGTCTCTACCAGTCCCACAACGTCGAATGCCTGGATGTTACGCCAGAACTCCTCGTCCTTCTTCTTTACCCCTGCTACATTCCAATACAGCACCTTCACTACTCCTCTACCCTGCCTTACCCCCACCCCCTACTGCCTACGAAACAAATTCCCCTGCACTTCCTTCAACACATCTTTCTCGTCATCCCACACCCACATTTTCTCGGCTATTTTTATTTTCCGATATCCTACCTTCGCCGATCTCCCTTCACTCTTCTCCCTTCTAGCCCTGTCGTTCAGCATTCTCTGCACATCCCTTTCCTTTCTCGTTAAATCGTGATCGATGAAAACTGCCTTATCCTTTATCCTGTTTTTATTTCGCATTACCCCCAAATTTTCTTCCCAGCTCTCCATCTCCACAACCGCCACTTCCTTGTCTTTTCTCCCCTCCAACTTAACTTTCCCTACCCTGCCTTTAACCCACCCTATGCTCTGTAGCAGCGCTTCCACACACTCTCTTTCTTCCCCGCTCTTTAGCTTCAACCCTTTTACCACAATATTATTCCTCCTGTCTGCCTTCTCTTTTCTCTCCATTCTCAGCTCCATTACCCTTAACCTTTCCCTATCTGTCCTCCCTACATTCTCACTCCTACGCTCTCCCACTTTGTCTTCTATCATCTTTTCTACCCTCTCCCAAATACCTTTAATCTCGCTCCCCCCACCTCCGCCTCCTACTTCCATTTGCGTCCTGCCCTCCATCTTCTCAAGCCTTTTTTCCGTCCTTTCCTTCCACACCCTATTTTTCTCTTCCATCTGTTTCATTTGAGCATCTTTTTCTTTCCTTTCCCTCTCTAACCCCTCTACTCTCTCCCTCATCTCTTTCATCTCCTTTTCCCATTTCTCATCTCTAATTCTCAATTCCTCCCTCAACCCCCTGATCTCGCCTATCAGCATACCGAGCGCCTCCTTCTCCACATTTTCCCCCATTTTGGGGGGGGGGGGGTGTCCTCCTAGTTCTCCCGCTTTTTTTAAACGGGCTCTCTACAACGATTTTGTCCGGGCTCTCTTGGCTGTCTCTTTCCCTCTTCAAGAGATCCTCCCCGTCACTTGCGCTCGAAGTTCTCTCCCTCACCTTCTCTCTTCCTTCGTTCTCACCGTCCCGCTCTCTCGCACTCCCTGACGCGCCACTAGACACCGAGCCACGGGCTGTTGGCCGTCGTGGCACGTGGCAAATTTCCTCCCCGACAACTTCACTACCCGTACCCTCACTACCCACCTCCCGCTCTGCCGCCGGTAACTGGGACCACTCCATGCAGTACCCTTCTCAACCGCCAGATGTCTTTGCAGGATGCTGTCTCTATTGCCGCCAAATTCTCCCTATATTTCCCTTTTTTCCTTTTTTTCAATTCCTCACAGCCCTTGCAGAGGCATAACCTGTAAGTTTTTTACAGTGTACAATAAGGAGGGGATGGAAAGAATTAAAGAAAGGGTGGAAGACCTGCTGGGCGAAAGAGAGGAGAGTATGGTGATAGTGGGTGGGGATTTAAATGCGAGGATGGGGAGCGAAGGGGGACTTTACACGGAAGGGGAGAGCTTCGAAAGGAAATCGAAGGATATGATAATAAATAAGGAGGGGGAGATTCTAAGGGACTGGATGGAGGATAGAGGCTGGGCGGTGGCGAATGGTATGGCAGCGGGGGACGAAGAAGGAGAGTACACATACGTAAGTAAGGTGGGGGTATCGGTGATAGATTATGTGGTTATGAATATGCAAGGATGGGAGGAGACGGAAAAATTCGCAGTAGAGGGGAGGGTGGAATCAGACCATCAGCCATTAAGTCTATGGATAAGAGGTGAGGGTGGCGGAAGACAAGGCAGGGAAGAAGTCTCGATAGGGGAGAGGGTGACCTGGACGAGGGAGGCGGTGGAGAAGTATCAAGAGGAGCTAGGAAAAGTACGCTTTGGAGGGGAGTCGGTGGAAGAGATATGGGAGGATCTGAAAGAGAAGGTGAAAGGGTGTGTGCAAAAGAAGGTATTTAGAAAGAAGAAGAAAGGAATGGTGAAGCCGTGGTGGGATAGGGAATGTAAAAAGATGAAAAGGAAGGTGAAGAGGAAGTACAAGAAGTGGAAAGAGGGTAATGCGAGGAGGGAGGAGTACGTAGAAATGAGGAAGGGGTTTAGAGTGATGTGTAAGAAGAAAGAACAGGAAAAGGAAAAAGAGCTGGAAGAGGAGTTAGGAAATTTTAAGACAGAGGGTGACGTCTGGAAGATAATAAATAGGTTTAGGAAGCGGAGGGTGGGGGTCAGCGAGAAGATAGGAAGTGAGGAATGGAGGGAATTTTTTGAAGAATCATTGCAGGGCTCAGTTTCAAGAAAGACGGACGGGGGAAGTAGAAGAACGGAGAGGCAGAGATGGAGGAGTTGAATGACGAAGAGATAGAGAAGCAGATAAGGAAGTTGAAAAGGTCAGAAGCAGCAGGGTTGGATGGGGTGGAGAACGAAGCATGGCTGTTTAGTACACAAGAGGTTAGGGAGAGGCTGAAGGAGGTAATGAAGAAAGAATGGAGGGGCGAGGGATTCCCAGGAGGGTGGAGAGAAGGGTTAATAGTGCCACTGTATAAGAAAGGAGATAGAGATAGGCAGGAAAATTATAGGGGGATCACGCTAATGAATACGGCGTATAAAGTATACTCGATGGGGGTGGCAGAGAGACCGCGGAAGGATGTCGAGGGGAAGGGAATATTGCCGGAGACGCAGGCGGGATTTAGGGCGGGTAGGAGTACTATCGACAATATCTACGTTCTGCAGCACGTGGTGGATAGAGAATTAGCGAAGAAGGGGAAGAGAGTGTACGCGTTTTTTGTGGATCTCAAAGGCGCGTTTCCGTCGGTGGATAGGGGGAGGCTGTGGGAGGCGATGGAGGATAGGGGAGTAGAAAAAGGCCTAATTGAGAGGGTAAGGGAGATATATGAAGAGACCAAAGACAAGGTAAGAGGAGGGGAGGGGATTTCGGAGGGATTCTGGATGGATAGGGGGTTAAGGCAGGGGTATCCTCTGAGCCCAACGCTGTTTGCGATTTTAATTGCGGATATGGAAAGTAAGCTGGAGGTTGGGGTGGTAGGAGGAGTCAGGATAGGAGGGGTTAGAATTTGGTCACTAGCGTATGCAGATGACATAGTGTTGCTGGCAAATAGCGAGGAGGCCTTAAAGGAGATGATGAAGAGGTTGAGAAGATACCTGGTTAAGAAGGGGTTAGAGTTGAATGCGGAAAAGTCCAAGGTTATGGTGTTCAGAAAAGGAGGGGAAGGGATAAGGGAGGGGAAGGGATAAGGGAGGAGAGTGGAATGGAAGGGAAAGGAGGTGCAGGAGGTGAAAGAGTTTGCTTACTTGGGCTTCGTGTTTCGGAGGAATGGGAGAGTGGATGGTCACATAAAAGAGAGAGTGAGGAGAGCAAATGTGGTGATGAGGCAGGTGTGGGGGTTGGGAAAGAAGCTATTCGCAGATGATTTTGGACGGAGAATGAAGCTGTTTGATTCGCTAGTGATGAGTGTGCTATTGTATGGAGTGGAGGTGTGGGGGTGGAAGGAAAGTGAAGAGGTAAATAGAACGCAGGAGAGGTATGTAAAGTGGACCCTGGGGTTGGCAAGGAACACGCCTAAGTATATTGTCAGGAGGGAGACGGGGAGAACGAGTGTAGGGATTCTAGCAGGGAGCAGGGCGTGTAAATACGAGGAGAAATTTTTGGAAGAGGGGGGAAGTAGGCTGGTTAGGGAGTGTTGGTGGGAGAAGGAGACCAGAAGAGGGGGTGGGAAGATGGAGTATGAAAGGGAAAGGTATTTTAGAATGAATGTACTGCAGATGGATGAAGTGAGAAGGATGCACGAGGAAGGAAGGAAGGTTTATGACTTGGTTAAGCAAAATGGCATGGAGAGAGAGAAGACAGAGGGGGAAGAGAGAATTAGAGAGTCAAGGTTTAACGGGAACTATGTGTGGATTATGCCAAGGACAAGAGCGCAATATTTATGTGTGAAAGGAGAGAAAGGAAGTCAGGAACTTATAGCGAGGATGAGGTGTGGGTGTATGGAGGGTTTCAATAGGTTCTGGCTCCCTCAGGAGAAGAGGATATGTGAACTGTGTGGAAAGGGGGATGCAAGAGCGGAGCACTGGTTGGAGGAGTGCGTGGATGTGGAAAGAAGTGAGATAAGCATGAAAGCACTATTGCATGAAAAGGGGGAAAAAAGGGCAGTAGCATGGGTGAAAGGAGTGTTGGGTAAGATGGAGATGAAGAGAAGGAAGGAGGAAGAGGAATGGAGACGGAAAGATTGTAAATAGGAGAGAAAGTAGATATAAGTAACATGTAAATATTGTAAATAGTAGATAAGTAGTAGGTATTAGAGCGAAAACAAAGGTTGGCGAGCGAGGCAATGCGAAAAAGTAGGTACATGCGTGCGAGGCGAGGCGAAGCGAGGAAGGCAAGGCGATAAAAGCGTGCGACGTAGAGATACGGAATGGATGGATGTTAGTCTTTAAGGGTTAGTTTTAAGAAAATTCTGTAAAAATGGAAGTGTAAGCAAGTCAATTTTTTAAGGCCAGCAGGCTGAAAAATAAACGTTTATCTATCTATATTTTCGCCCAAATTAATCTGTTTCAAATAAACAAAAGTCAGATCTAAGAAATAATATCTGTTTTTTAGGATATCACTGTTTTCTGTTTATAATATTTGTAAATAAATTTCATAACATTTTCAATTTTAACTATAAAATTTTAGAAATAAGATTATTTAAAGATAAGTTTGATTATAAAAATTTGTCTGAAATCAGTAAATAAAGTATATTGATAAAATTAGTACCAATTTTAATTATTAAATATTATTATAAAAAGTTAAAGTATCTTTCGTAGTGCATTAAACAATTCGTAAGTAGACTTTTATTTTTATTGCCAAAGAAACATTATTTTTACATTCTCATCACGAAAGTATTAGCTACATTTTTATTATTATTTTTATTTAAAAGGAGAGCAAGTATTTTTTTATTATTATGAAATACAAATTTCTTTTTAAATGTAAATTATTTAATCTCAAAGGATCCTTATAAAATAAAATATTTTACGAAAAATGGTTTAACTTGTGATGCAAGCGAAAGAAAAAAAAACATAAAAGTAATAAGTATGACTCACTTGTAGGCTTATATAAAATAAAATATAAAGAAATATATGCATACTTGGTCATCATCTAGATTATCTTCTGTACTTAGTCCTCTTCCTGTGAATTCTCCTAAAGAAGATGTTGCAATTCGTTGTATTGGCCTAGGAGTCTAGAATGAAATTTCATTCCTATGAGTTTCTGTAGTTCAACGAAAGAAATAATGATGAATGAAAGATAAAAAGTTTTGCTATAAATAAATTTTACAGTGACGATATTCTTTAACCATGGATTAAAGTGTGAAAGCACCTTTACAGTTATGATTCATATCGATGGACGGTTAAGAGCAGAAAGAAAAATCGTATGTTTATACCGGCATAATCGTGTGGGTTTTAAAGTTTTTCTTCGAATTCTGTAACTGCCTACATCAATAGTCGAAGCGTAAGTATTAATGTTACATAATTTGATTTTCTTTTTATTATACATATGTTTATGTCGTTCAACAATGTTGAATAAATGTTGGCTAAAAGTTTTAACCTATGAGCCATAACCCCAAAATTTTAGAAAATATTTGACTGAAAATATATTTGAATGTAATGTTTTTTACAAAAAATAATTCTATTAGATTGGCCTTTGCTACACTCTTTGAGTGCCAGAAAGTGAAGGTCAAGTTCACTAGCCCGCTATTTTGGATAAAAATGGAAAAAGTCAGAGCATTTTGAAAATTTTTGAGACCATTTTTTCAAGATTTGAAAATTCTATGTGCGGCTATTCATAGTACTTGAAAATTTGAAGAATTAATCCTTACGACTTTTTCTTATAAAATGAAAATTGTCAGAGTTATATCTTTTTCAAAATCCAAAAAAACAAACGAAAATTAAAATTTGAAGCCAAAAAACGCACGATACGGAAAAAGGCAAGAGAAGAGAAACGTTGCTTTTCAAAAGCCCTACAAGATTACCTTAGCTTTTTGAATTTTGTTGAAAAATCGAAAATTTAAATTTTTAACGCACAAAAAATAAGGAAAAATAATAAATTCCATTTTGCGGTCAATTTATGCAAGATGCAAAAAAAGATGAATTGACAAAAATTATACACTTAATAAAGATTGACAAATTTGTTATAAACCACTTTTTGATAGAACTGTAGTTCGTAAAAAAAAAATTGAAAATAAAGAAATTTAATTTTTGGACATACGACATAAGCTATGAAAAAAATAGATAGACACAAGCTGCTCTTTCAAAAAAGAGCTACAAAATTTGTCATAAATAATTTTTTGATAGGACGCGTAGTTTTTGTTTGAATCGTAAAAAATAACATTAAAAATAAAAAATTAAATATTTGGTAAAACGACACAAGATACGAAAAAAAACATTTTTTTTAATAAAATGTTTTGCCTAAATTGAGAAGAATTATGCAAGATGGGGACGTGGATTAACGAGCGCGTGACCATCTGCTGAATAGGCTATCCGCTTGACCTCATTTTCAAAAATTCGAAAATCAGAAAAACCAAATACCAACCATTAAAAGTAAACATTTTTTCACACTATAAGTACATTTATATTTTAAAATCGAATACATATACACAGCAATATGATTTTTAATTCGATTAGTTGTTCAGTAAAATGGGAAATTTATTTTCGAGTTTAGGATTTAAATCCAAAACCCTTAATCTATAGTTTATAGTTGTCAATTGTAAACATTACCTCAAAAACCTTAAGATACGTTACATTATTTAAAAAATATATATAATACAATGTTAATTTCAATTCACAGTATAAAAATCTTTCTTTAATTTTCTTGGGCAAATAAGATAATTGAAAGTGCATTTTGAATTTAAAGGGCGTTGGAAAACTTTAGATAAATCTAAAAATATTTGAATGAGTCTCTTTTTCGCTATACGCTTCGCTCGCAAGTTTGAGCGTGCCTAGGGCGCGCGACTGTTGTTTCTCGCGCTTCGCGCTCGATATAGTTATTTGTGATAACAAGTGATTGTATGCGAGTATGAATTTTGCAGCATAAGCCGCAGGCGAATGATGCAATCAAACTAGTGACCAATCACCTACGCGCACGTGTATCACACGCTATTTTTTGCAACGCCCGTACGAAAAACTTGTTGTGAAAAAAATTGTTGAAAAAAAATGTTTGAAAAAAATTCTAAACTGAAAAGTAAATTCCCCATTTTACTAAGCAATTAATCGAATTAAAAATCATTCTGCTCTGTATATGTATTTGATTTTTAAATATAAATGTACTTATAGTGTTAAAAAAGGTTTACTTTTAATGCCTTTCGCGTAAAAGGGAGAATTAAAAATATGAAAAGTAGGCTCCGAGCGCCTTCGAGGCAGGGTTTAACTTAAAGAAGGTAAAACTTATGTTTTCATTCGCATTTTCAAAAATCTAACGATCTTTTCAATAAAGCGTTCTGAAATAGTAATTGTAGAAATTTTACTTGACTCTTAATCAGTTTTAAGACTCACCCCAGTCAAGGAAAGTTTCAAAAACTATTTTAGAATACTTCACTGAAATGTATGTTATATTTCTTAAAAAGGTCAATAAAAACTTGTAAAAGTTTGGTTTTGTATATAAAAACAAGTCAAATAGATAAATAACCAAGATAGTACATAATTCACCGACTAATAAAATAAAATACTGATCATTAGAATTAAATGAGAATTGCAGTATGTACCTTCAATAATAAGCAAAACACAAAAATTTAAATAGCTTTTGATAAATAAAATTTTTTAACTTGAACTATCTACCTATGAAATATATGTATTTTTTTCATTGTTTTACATTCTTTAGATTATCATGGACAGTTCTAGATCTGAGGGTTATAAACGCTATTTAGAGCCTGAATCAGAAGAACCAATTCCTTCATCCTCTTGGTTCCGATATAGAAGTCTGAATAAAGAAGAGGTAAGTGTATGTTAATTGTAGGTGAATTAACAAAACTTGCAGTTGTATAGTGCAGTGAAAGAATTTGAAGTAGAAATTTCGTCAGTGCCACAATTGAAGTGAACAATTTGAGTAGACAAAATAATATTGAATATATTCACTGGCTATTACAGTCGGTAGCAGCATCTTGTCCAAATGAAGAAAATGATATCGAAATGTCTTATGGAGCTCACGACGATGATATTAATGCGAAGATCGAAAATAAGGACTTAGATGTATATGATCATTTCATGGTTGTTCCGCCAAAAGAAAATAATCCAGCAGAAGAATTTGAGGTAGGAAGAATGGTGATTGATTTCATTTATACACTTGTGTCATTTAAAAATTGTAAACACTGAAATTTGATTTATTTTATTCCAATTTAAATTTTGAAGTTTTATAATTCATTTGTTTCAGACACTTTAAATAAAGGACAGTTCTTTTGTAGTCAGCACTCCCGGTATTGATAGTGTTATAGAATCATCAGGGGATGATATAGATACGGTTGAAAATTATAGAAGAGAATGCGCTCAGGTAATGTACCATTTTATAAATATTACAATTTAATTTTCAAAACAAAATTATGCCATAGCTATTTTTGCCTTTATATCCAAAACTATTCTTCCAATTCTCATCAATGAAGATCATAGTTTAATAAAATTTGCTTAAGATTACTAGTTCGAAACTTAGTGAATGCTGGTTTTGTATAAAAAATTCTTAGTAGTCTCTAAGGTAAATAATTTTCTAAGTTAATTTTTATTCCTAAAAGTTGTTAATGAATAATGTACCTGTTAACTTTTTGTATAATAGAAAAATTTAACTAGGATTTATCGTGCTCAAAGACAGAGTGCAGATATGAACCATCGTAGGAAATATTTTTTTTCCGTTCCGGTGATCTAAAAACGTGTATATTTTATGGAAATGCGCGTAGAGTTGTTTTTTACAAATCTAATACATTTTCTGATAAGAATTTAATTAACTCTGAATAATTGATTAAAATTTCATTAAAAATTTTCTAATTGTGAAGTATTTTATAGTTTAACTGTAGATGATTAAGTTATTTATCGTTTGTAATAAAAAAAATTTCAAAAATAATAAAAATACTTCTCTATAAAAGTTCTAAAGTAAAAAATTGTACACCATCTTTACATTAATTTATATAATTGTGCGTTTCAGAATGCAGAAGAAGATGATCATTTTTTCTACGATGCTTTGGACGATAACGAAGTCTTCATGAATGAACTTGCAGACGAAACAGAAAATGTTTTATTTTTTTATTTTATTTATTATATTCTAAAGTAGCTATGACTTTTAACGTGCATTTACTCCTACATTTGGCCAGAAGTGTGTATGATTGGGGACCTCTTTGGAGTCATAATACATTTGCTTTTGAATCCGGTAATGGAGATTTACTAATACATATTCACGCTGCTAAGGGCATTTATAGTCAAGTGCGTCGTCACATTAGCTTAAATTATAGCATGCTAATTTTAAAGCAACGAGTGCATCCTTGTTCAAGTGTAAGAAGATTTCTTCTTCAAACCGGTACATCAATGGTTGGCAAAACTTTTAAAATTACTGAAAATAGATATTTTGGTTCAAACTCCAATGTGAGTCAATTCTGGATAGAAAAATGGCAACTTTCATGTAAAAAACAATGTCATATAAAAAGCTAATTAAAAATAGATGATTGAGTCGTTTGTCAGAATATTTAATTTATTATTTTATTTTTAATGTTATTTTTCACGATTATAACAAAAACTATGCATACTATCAAAAAATGATTAATTACAAATTTCTAGCTCTTTTTCTGTGAATAACTTTTGTCTATTCATTTTCTTTCGTAGCTTGAGTTGTTTGTCCAAATATTCAATTTATTATTTTATTTTTAATGTTATTTTTCACGATTATAACAAAAACTATGCATACTATCAAAAAATGATTGATTACAAATTTCTAGCTCTTTTTTTTCTGTGAATAACTTTTGTCTATTCATTTTCTTTCGTAGCTTGAGTCGTTTGTCCGAATATTTAATTTATTATTTTATTTTGCTTCCTCATAGAGGAAGCTTTGTAATGGTGACATTTTTCAA
>CAKNXH010057022.1:6246-18130 GCA_932178445.1 Andricus quercusramuli
TTATGCCGACGGTCGGGCCATCTCTTGTCCAGAGTCGGGCCGACCGTACTTTCACGGTTTTTTTTAATAATGAACCAGCGTTTATCCGACGGTCGGCCCATATTTGGGCCAAAGTTTGACCGACCGTCGGGTGCATCATGGTGAATTGTGGCTAACCGACTGCTGTATACAGAGTTGGACCAACCGCATTTTTTCGGTCGTACCGACCAATCTGCCATAGTTTATCCGATCGTTGGCCCAACGTTGAGCCAGAAATGGGCCGACAGACGGCTTTTCGCCCACCGCCGACGTCGGTCGCCAACGTCGGTGAGACCATGGCAGCTTGAAAACACCTTAGTCGGCCCAACTCTAATTACCGTAGATCGGTTACCAAAGCAGGGCCAACTTCGGGCCGATGGTCAATCTCTGGCAGCCGACCGAATTTCGCACCTGGGTATTACCTGATCAGTAGGAAAATAATAATAAAAATGAAATGAATGTAAATTTGAATATAATTTTTCAAAAACATCATAGTTGGTGATTTTTTATATTGTGCAAAAATATTTTTCTCAGTAGGAAAATTATCTAAATATTTCCAACTTTTTCACGCCAAATTCAAGTCCCGCACAATACAAAGTAAAAAATATCAGATTCTATAGAAAGTTATCTTTACAATAAGCTCTATAAATTTAAAAAATGTCCTTCATTTCAAAAAGTTATTAATATTTCTATTAAACATTGAGATTTTACGAAATATTTATGCCAGTATTGAATATTTACATTAAATATAGTTCTGATTTCTTGATCGCACAATTTTGCATAATCAAGATTTTTGAAGCAGAAATTTGCATATAATGATCCTTCTTCTTCGCATAATTTAAAGATTTTCAAGAGCATAAAAAATTTGCTCTACTGATAACAGTCGAAATTGGCAATATGGTTGTTTCATTTTGTAATATTTAAATTTATTTGTAGTAGATTATGGAGCGTCTACATCAAGTCAGATACCACAAGAATCAGCAGAACACGTTGGAATTTTTTTTGGAAAATGGAGAAGAAAGAATTTTTGATTTTACGAAGGATTGCACGTTTTTTTATGATAAAGAAGACAACGATTTATCTGACACCGTTCTCAGAAGAGGAAAAAATACATGAAAATACACATGAAGGTGTCTGTATTCAAGAGGAAAACAATTCCGATGAAGATAAGCCAAAGAAGGGAAACTTAGGCTACTCAGCCTTTATGGATTTCAATAATAAGGTTATGTTCACTGAATCAGGCTTATTTTTAAATGATGTCATTGACATGGTAATGGCATTTAGTATTGCTTTTGGTCTTACTTTCGAAGGGCAGAAATATCTAATTGAAATGCTGAAAGTTTGTGCAGGTCCTGAATTTAAATATTTGCAGCTATCAGATTACTTACTAAATAAACATTTTGAACCGCCTCAGAATAAAATAAAATGCTTTTTTTACTGCAAAAATTGTCAAAAAAAGGTAGTATGTTCCTCAAGTAAGGCAGGGATTACTAATATAAAGAAGATTTATAGCGATTTATAGTGAAGAGGAGATCACTGTCAGCCTTGACAACAAACATTATTTTTTATCTATAGATTTTAAATGCCAGATGCAAATATTGTTAAATGATAAAAAAATTAGGGATAGCATAATAAAAAGAATAGAACCAGAAACCGCAATGGAATATGACACTGATAAATCAATTACAGATATCCGCGATAGTCGATTGTATAAAAAAGTAAACAAATTGCCTCCGAAAACAATTATGTACATTATCAGTAACGACGGTGCTCCGCTTCCTTCAGGAACAAAAAAAGGTTTTTGGCCTCTTCAAGTAGTTTTAATAGATCTTGATTGTAAAATTCGATATAAAATCGTACTATTAGTTGGCTTAATGGTAACAGATCATGAACCGAAACCCGACTTAATGAATCTTTTTATTGATGCCTTTAATGAACAAGCCCAATTTCTTCATACAGAGGGTATATCTTTTTTTGTATCAGAAAATGACGTTCGTAAAGAATATCAATTTACATTAACGCCTTTATGTGTTGTCGCGGATTCAGTAGCTCGAGCTGTATTACAAAATCGAGTCCACTATAATGGTTACTACGGGTGCAGCTACTGTTATGTGTACGGAACTCACGTTAATTCTGTTAAGTATCCGTTCGGGGAAAAGGAACCTGAATTAAGAACTCACGAATCGCACATGTTGGACGTGAATAACGACATAGAGCATGGCTCTTTTGTAAGAGGAGTAAAAGGTCCATCAGCTTTTTGTAATCTTAATACTTTAGATATGGTTTGGAGCTTCGCTCTCGACGCAATGCATAATCCAGTTTTAGGAGTTACTGTACAGTTGTGGGAGTTATGGTTTAAATTATTGAAACCCTCAGAGCGAAGAAAAATTGACGATCTTTTGCTCCTCATTAAACCCCCTCGAGATCTTTATCGATTACCTGGACAATTATCGAATAGAAGCTATTGGAAAGCTGCACAATGGAAGTCGTGGTTATGTTATTACAGTATTTGTATTTGTTCTGATATATTGTCTCAAGAAATAATGGAACATTATACGTTATTTGTAAATTCAATGTACACATTATCTAAGGAAATTATTACTGAGTCTGAACTGAATGAATGCGAAGAGGACTTAATGGTTTTCGTAGCCACATTTCAAAAAATGTATGGTATGCAAGCGATGACATTTAACGTCCATATTTTATTACACATAGTCGAAAGTGTACGATGTTCAGGACCTCTTTGGGCAACTTCTGCTGCTTCTTTTGAAAGAAATATCTTTCTTCTTAAACGTTCATTACAAGGTCCAAAGGGTGCTGCACAACAAATAGCTAAAAAAAATGTACAGCGTTTGTCATATAAACATGAACCGCGGTCTTTCTCGATTCTGGAAATAGTTAATCAATTTTGCGAGAGTGTTTTCGACACAAAACGCTTCACTGCTAGTGCGAAAAATGTTAATAAAGTAACCTTTTTCGGTAAGCGTAAAGTTGCTACTGATGATAAAACGTGTTTCTATAGATGTGCTTATCGTGATCAAATTTATAGTAGCGTCAGATACACTCGCTCTAACATGCTAGACGACACCACCATAGAATTAAAAAACGGAGAAATTGCGCAAATAAAGGACATATGTTTGTTTCCTGATGGTACATGTTGCTTCGAAATTGAAAAGTTAATTGTTGAACCAGTTTACATTAATTGTCATAAAATTTCTCATATATGGGAGGTTAAATCGAAAGCAGATGATTGTGCTACGATCCATATTGAAGATGTACGATCAAAAATGGTCACATCAGACTTACTACAGAAAAAATATGTTTGCAGCATGCCAAACACAATCGAATTTCAGTAAAAGACTTATATGTCTATATTCTAAAAATGAATTAATGTCCGAATATCCGTTTGCAATCCTTTGTACATCTTTGTATATATTTTAATAAATAATTAATTATGAATTTCTGTATTTTTCTTTTTTATACGTAATAATTTGTGTAAGTTTGAAAAATACATGCGAGATGGGAGTTTTTCTTGTAAATCTGGTATGATATTGCCAAAATTAAAACATTTGAAATTTATAAAACAGGAAAAAAATACAAAGACAAACAAAATTAAATATTTTAAAATTGTATAGATCTCATTATTCATATATATCATTTTAATGGAGCTTAATTCATAAGTTCTATGTTGCCTCCACACTTAACACAATAACCAAAAAATTTAACTTGACCCACCAAATTAAAAAAAAGAAGGATAATATGTAATTTAAAATTTATTGCATAAAATTAAGTATTTTACATGATATAAGAGTGAAAATCTAATTATTATGTAATTATAAAAAAATCAAGCGGTTCCTGTTTATTGCAAAACTTTTTTACAATAATGTAAAATAAGTATATAAATATTGATAAATAAATGAACACTTTATAAAATATTGAATAAAATTTTAATCTGCGGTTACGCATTCAAAAGTATTCCAATAACTTTTGGAATTTGCAAAATTTAAACCAATGCGACATTTCGCATTACAAAGTTTTTAATTCACGCACAACGTTCTTCTCATTCGATCGCATTTAAAATCATTAAAACTAATGCGAACTTTCGTATTAAAATGTTTTCACTAAACCGAAACATTTCCATCATTAATTCGTATTGAAAAGTATTCAAACCAGTACGAACTCTCGCATTAAAAAGTCTTCACGTGATAACAAATTTCTTCTCATTCTATCGCATTCAAAAGTATTTAAACATATGCGAACTTTCGCATTGAAAAGTTTTTATCGCGCTCAAAAAATGAGTCTCATTCTTTCGCATTCAAAAGGATTCAAAGTAATGCGAACTCTTGATTTAAAAAGTTTTCATTTCGCTCTGAAATTTTCTCTCATTCGGTCGCATTAGAATGCATTAAAACGAATGTGAAGTCTCGCATTATAAAGCCTTGCGTGCAAAATTTTTTATCTTTCGTATTCAAACGCATTCAGCAATTTAATGTTATATAAGAAGTATCGCATTTAAACGTTTTCGGCTAAACTCCAATGCAAAACTGACACATAACAGACTTCACGGAAACAAATCGTGAATGCGAAACAATACTTTTGAATTTTACGTTTCTTGCAGGGTTCAAAATAACTTGTTCATTCAGCAAATTCCAAACTAGTTGTTTTTATCAAAATTCTTCGAGTATAATATTGTCGAGAATGTTCTACATAACAAAATGAGCCATCGTTCATCAAGATTTAATGACACTTTTATTTATTCAAAAGGATTGTTGCTTGACTCACAACAACAGAATTCTTCAATAATATCACAGATAAAACTTAGGGTAAATAGTGTTGCAGGTAATTTAGTATTTTTACCTGTTCGTATTGGTAAAAGACAAATATTACCCTCGATGGGCAGAAACTGTCTTTTGTTCTCATGAAAGTTGTCACCAACGTTTTGAAAATTGGAAGCCACTAGCTTTGAATCGCTGAAGTGAAGTTAGCTGATGGTTGGTGTAACAGGCAAAGCGAATACGTGCGGCTTCATAAAGGCTGTTTTGCCGAATCGTTAGAACTGTCAAAAATTCCCCACAAGCGTGGGTAAAACCAGAAAAATACCGAGATGTGCGGGTAAAGTTTACCCACATGGGGTAATTTTTGTTGCAGGTAATCTTTACCCCGAAATCCGGGTAAAGTTTACACTTTGTTTTTTTTTTCGTGATATTATTACTTGTAGTGCAATTGACACTCCTTCACATTCTTTAAAGAAAATTGAAAAATTAATAATAAAATGACGTATATTTTTCGAAAAAACTAATAAGTCAATTTTCTCAAGAAGGCCATCTTTGATTTATATCTTGATTTTCTTTTAGATTCATATAGATGTGCAGAGATATCCAGTGAGTATCGTCCTCGCTAAATTATTTCTTCACATAGGATAATTTATTTTTTATAATCTAAAATATATTTTTCAAAATACCAATTCCTTCCTTAAACATTCTTAGTTTTATGTTCTCAAGAAGCAGAAAAAAACAGAAAAGGTAAAACTAGTAAAGAAGTAAAATTAATCAAAACAGGTCAGCAAAAATCATAATTTCATCAATTTTTAAATTTTAATTCTAAAAATCTGAAATTTCTAAGTGCTGTAACTATATATTCTATAAATGAACACAGTTAGCAATATTATGAAATGCACGAAATCATAACATGAAAATAGTAACGGAATATTTTATGAAATTTCCGATACTTTTTTGCGTCGCCGCATCTTAAATTTACGAAATTTGTATCTGAAGTTCCCAACATTTTTCATAAATTTACGAAGTTGTAATTGACTTTTCGTGAATTTACCCTAATTATCGATAGAAGTTTCGTCATTTACTGTAACATGTAACAGCATAAAACTTCCTTCACGCAAAACGTAACATTTTTTGTATACAAGCTTCGAAATTTTCAAACACAATGTATCAGGAAATGCCATAATTTTAACTAACATTTTTTTTTGCTCTAAGTTAAGTTTCGGGAATTCACTATAATTTAGTGAAGTTGAAATTTCGGGATTTGAAAAATTCTGGTTTCAACAATAATAAATTAATTTAATTAAAAATGTTTTCAAGATGTTTCAACATTTAAGGATTTTTAAAGGATTCCGAAAAGTTCACAATTTTAGATTTCAGAAAATATCAGATTTCATAGAATTTCACGGAATTTTATAATACTTCAATGCTTTTTAAAAAATGTATCCACAAGAATCCAGGAATTTCATAGTCTTTCAAAGACTTTCAAATATATGGGGATATTCCCGAAATTGGAAAGTATTTTCAACATTTTGGGGTAATTAAGGTAATTCTAATGAATTTTTGATTCGTTTCTATAATTATATTATTATACCATTAGGCCATTTCCATTTTGGGATAGGCGTGACTCACTCGGTGAGGAAGAGAGTAATGTGAGGAAGTAGGTATCAATTTTTTAGACTGATGTAGAATTCTCGTGTTATTTATTAAAATAAGACATTGGTTCCGCAACACTTCTCTGACCCAGGTTGCCGATCAATCTCTCTAGCGACCACCCCAAGTGAAGAGCCTTACAAGGTCGTCATGTGAAGCTTCCCATTCGGGACCATTAGTATCCAAGGTCTCTTGTTTCAGGCGTCATTTACTCTAATGCATCGACATATAGAAATGGACCGATAACCCTGTGGGAAGCACTGAAATTGGCTTTTGAGAGAGAGAAAACATTTGAGGGGTGAAACTGTCTCTTTCTATTCCAGGACTGTGTCAAGTGAAACGGATGCCCCGCGCATTGCCTAAATATTCATTATGGTTAATTTGTTCGTAAACAATTATAAATATTTAGGTATGGTGAATTAAAAATTTAAAAACATTTTTGAAAAAATGTTCAAGTTTGCTTATTCAAAGAACTTGGAAACCTTAAATTCTGCTTGCCATTTGATTGAAAATAATCCTTTTGTAAGAAGAAATTTCATATAAAAGCATCAATATTAAAGTATTTGAGGTATAAAGTGAATGTTTAAAGGTGTCTGTTTAACATTTCTATGAATAGGTACTTATCAGATATACATTTAAATAGCACGTATAGGCTCTCGACTCAGGAGATTAATAATAGTGTAAAACTGTAAAGTGTCACAAATTTGAAAAATGGGGTCATCCAATTTTTCAAAGATTAAACTTAGTAGTTTAAAATAAAAAAAAAAGTGTACAATGGAAAATTAAATTTATTTTTCAACAAAAATTTTCAGTTTTCTAACCTTATATTTTGAAATTATTAGAAATAAGCTTCAATGTTTATTTACAATGTTATTATCTAGTCGACGAATGATCAAAATTCTATTCAATTATTTCCATCTTTTCCCGTTTCTTTTTTTGAAGCGGACTAAACTAATAGAGCCCAATAAGAAGATCCAACTATTTTTGGTTGAAAGTTCCTTATTTGCCATTAAAAAGTCTTCTGTGAAATTTTTGGTTTAGAATTCATCTTTTTGGTTAAAAAATTCATTACTTGGTTTAAAATTGAATTATTTTTTTGAAAACTCTTAAATTTTGTTAAAAATTCTTTCTTCTTGATTGAAAATTGGACTGTCTGCTTCTAAATTAAACAATTTGCCACAGGCTGCCACCATTTTCAATATTAATGCACATTAAATTATAATTAAATAAACTTTGACAGGCAAATTATAAACAAAACACATAGTGGGGCATTTGCGATACAAAGCACGGTCCTGTGCTTCGTCAAGCTCCACCCATCGAAAGTACTCTCGACCAATTAGGTGTATCGAGAAAGAGACAGTTTCACCCCTCAAATGTTTTCTCTCTCTCAAAAGCAAATTTCAGAGCTTCCCACAGGGTTACCGGTCCATTTCTATATGTCGATGCTCTAATGACACTTTTTTTGATAAACTATTTGCCGCCACACTTTTCTGTCCTGGCATACTTCAATATGAATCAAACAAAATATGAGTTCTTATGTGCAATTTTTCTTAAATTAGGTTTCTGCATACAGACAATTTAATTCACTTTCATAAAAAGTTTGAAGCACGAAAATATAAGTGTGACTTGGGAATTGAGGAGATTCAGAGGCTTCGTCAAAGATGAGTAAATTATATCAATTAATATTACGTTTTGTGGTCAAATGATGAAATTTCAGATTTTGAACTTTGGGTAATGTTGCAGTTTTGATAATATCATTAAGCATTGAACTATTTTGCTTTTCACGGGGGGCGGGGGTCGTACTCTTTTTATATCATAAATCAGATTACAATAAAATGCTTTGTTAGTAAATACTTTTGTCTTCCTCTGCGCTCATTTTCAAGGAATTTACCATTTCAGATTTCAGAAAATATCATATTTCATAGAATTTCTCGGAATTATATAATACTGTAATACTCTTCAAAGAATTTGTTCACAACAATTCAGAAATTTTACCGTATTTCAAAGACTTCCAAATACATGAGGATATATCCAAAATTTGAAAGAATTTTCAAGATTTTGGGGTATTTAGGATCATTCTCACAAATTTTCGATTTGTTTCAGTAATTTGAAGGGTTTCCGAAGAAGTCTTTTTAGAGTTTAGACTGTTTAGAGTATTTTTTTTTTATCTGAACAGATTTCAAAAGATTTAAAGGGAGATGGTTTAAGATTTTCTTAATATTTTAGGATTCTGGGTATTTTAAAAGATTTCAAAAGTTAAAATAACGATAGTTCTCTTAGAGACAAAAATGTAACATGACACTTGACCGTATCAAATTGTCAAATTACCGTCTTCAAAACTAGTCGCTCGCGCACCATAGAAAAATGAGGGTCTACTCTCTTTCAATCTCGAAGAAATGAACTATGCATTCTTAAAAATGAAATATAAATTCCCAAGTATTCTGGTCTATTCTTGCGCGATTATTCTTAAATTATGTTTCCGTACACGTACAATTCAATTTATTTCCAATCAAAAAATGATTACAAGCGAAACTCAAAGTGCCACTTACAAATTAAGAAGAATTTTTAAGGACGAATTCGGAATCGAAATGAAAGAATTGAGGCAGCTTTTCCAAAATGAGTACTTATTTACTACTAATTTTGAGGATAATTGAAATTACGAATTTTAAACTTTGGGTGATGTTGCAATTTTCATGATATTATTGAAAATTGAACTATTTTGCTTGTCGAGGGAGGGGGTGGTTCTCTTTTTATATCATAAATTAGATTGCGATAAAAAACTTTTTTTGTGCATTTGCTCGAAAAAGGAATGGGCAGATGTGACCATGTGAACTCCCATCTAATAACTACACACAGCTTAAGGCTTGTAACCTTCTCAGTATAAAACGCCAACCATGACCCTTTCGGTTTCAGTTCTGTCCCTACATTCCCCCTCTGTTAATCGAAGTTTGGTGGGACTGACGTTATAACTAGACTCTCCACCTTATGATGACTAACTATTTAATTTGGACATGATTTTGACTCGCAAAATAAATTTCTCGCATAAAGGTGGTAGTTGGGCGTAAACTTCGAACAATTAATAATAAAAACAATAAAATAGATTCCGAATAAACTAAAACTTTGATGAATGGCATGCACCCGGTAAATGTAAAGGCCAAGCTTCAGGTCATGAATGGAGACTGGGTGCTTGGAATGCTTAAGGGGTGAATTATTGGGAGATGAGACCATCAATTGAGAGAGTCTATGCCTCTGAGGTTAGGGATATAATTAATAACTTAAGAAATTGTGAGACTGCTGGTGTAGACAGTATCAACGCTGGAATGCTTAAATATGGTGGCAACTACATACCGCACAGGTTGTGCGAATCGATAATAGTATATTATGCACCTAGCGGAAGAAGAGGGACTTTTTCAACGAGTGTATGTTTTCAGGACAAGTCGTAGGCGGTTTTCAAAAATTTCCATAAAGAGCATAGCAGGAGGTAAGTTTGCAGACTCCTCATTATACATCAGCGGACGTGCATTGAACGTGGTACGCTGGAGATTTTTAATTTTTTTAACCATGAGCAGCCACTCCGATTGATGTCAAGCTTCCCCATATTTTTTCGCATAATTCAAGGTATTTTTAGGCAAAAAACTGTGATTGTGCTTCAAGAATTTCCCATCAAGAAAAAAATCGAAAAAATTTTGAAAATTTTTTTTACCTTTTTTTTTTTATTTTTTTACAAAACATCCCTCCATTGAAACCCATAACATATTTTTCTCCCAACGAAAATGGTCCAGCCGTTTCCGAGAAAAAGATGTGTTTCGATTTTTCTACTAACCCCCATAACTCCCATAAAAATGATTTCTCAGATATAATCTTCAGGTGAATTGAATCTCAGATTAGTACCAAGTCATGGTTGAAATTTCAGACAGATTCGACCGGGGGCAGCTTATACATGCTCATCCTGCTATGCCCACAAAGAATTTATGGAAATTTTCGGCAATTTACGGAAATTTACGGCAATTTGATCAGTTATATATGGTAACATCCCATAAATAACCGCAAAATTCTATTATCTGAAACTAAAATTTTCTCACAGTTTTTACGGTGAGTGGGCTGATAATCTTAAAATGCGAGCTCATAGATGTTTAATTTGCATTATTCACTTTTCAGTCACTTTTGTCACACTCTTAGTCACTTTTCAGTCCCTGGAGGGTAAAAAGTACTTTTTACTCCCTAGGGAGCAAAAAGTAGAGCTTTAGTCCCGCTTCATAGGCGTCAAAAGGGCTGAAATCATGCAAGTGTCGTCAACATTTATATATTGAGATGGGAGAAGTTCCAGATGACTGGAAAAAAGTGATTATCGTCCCAATATACGAAGGAAAGGGAGATAAAAGCAACTGCAGTAATTACAAAGGTATCAGCTTATTAAGTACCCTAAGTAAAATATATTCAAAAATAATTATATGTAGGGTAATAAAAATAACTGAAGAAAAGATATGGGAAGTCCAAAGTGGATTTATGTCAGGAAGATCATATACGGATCAAATATTCAGCTTGAGACAAATCACAGAAGAAAGTTTGACAAGGTTGATAGAAGAAATCTTTGGAAAGTCCTTTAAGAGTACGGAGTGAATGGATGGCTTCTACAAGCAATAAAAAGAATGAGTGGAGTTCCGAATAGCGTAAACCGCTGATTTTTTTGAAGCTCTGTATACTTATGTATTTTGACGCGCTGATTACGAAAATAATAGTGAAAATGTGCGGAAATTTGATTTTCATGGTGAAACAATCAAAAAACCATAAAAATCATGGTTTTTTGTGATTATCTCAGCTAATATGCAGAATAAAAAAAAATTTTCAAACAAAAGTTGTAGACATCATTGAAATACACATTTTTTGTTGAAAATATTTTTTTCTGCGAGTGATAGTTTTCGAGGAAATGAACGATATAAGGATTACAATCGTACCTCCATTGGTTTCGGTTTGGTACCTACTTACGCTCTTCAATCTGTGACAGGTCACAAAAATAATTGATGTCACACACGACTCCCTTTGCCAGGTGTTGTGGAGGCGGGAAGGCACCCCTGTGACATGGCACAAAAAATAACTAAGGTCTCACATAACCCCCTTTCCAGCCTGTCGTGGGGGCGGGAAGGCACCCCTGTGACAGGGCACAAAAAATAACTAAGGTATCACACAACCCCCTTCCCAGCCTGTCGTGGGGGCGGGAAGGCACCCCTGTGACAGGGCACAAAAAATAACTAAGGTCTCACACAACCCCCTTTACAGCCTGTCGTGGGGGCGGGAAGGCCCTGTGATAGGCACAAAAAATAACTAAGGTCTCGCACAACCCCCTTTCCAGCCTGTTGTGGGGGCGGCAAGGCACCCCTGTGACATGGCACAAAAAATAACTAAGGTCTCACACAACCCCCTTTCCAGCCTGTCGTGGG
>CAKNXH010057022.1:18140-73935 GCA_932178445.1 Andricus quercusramuli
ACGACTCCTTTTCCAAGGTGTTGTGGGGGCGGGAAGGCACCTCTGTGACAGGGCACAAAAAATAACTAAGGTCTCACACAACCCCCTTTCCAGCCTGTCGTGGGGGCGGGAAGGCACCCCTGTGACAGGGCACAAAAAATAACTAAGGCCACACACGACCTTCTTTTAGAAGATCAGGTAAATACACGGAAAAAAAATCGCTTAAATTTTAAGTGACTATTTTATAACTCCTGGATAGAGAGAAAAGTCTGATGAGATTTCAGGGAATTTTATTAAATGGTAGAAGAAAAGTCAATAATTTTTAGAAACAGAGTCACTGGAAAAAGTCTACTAATTCTTATGAAAAAGAATTTCAAAAACCAAGCGATCCTTTCTGATAAATAATAAACATTTCTCTAGAGTTTAGGTGACAGTCAAATAATTCTAAAGGAATGGGATTCAAGAAAATAGTTTATTAATTATATTAAAGAGTGTATTAGATTTTATTTTATGGTAAACGACTAAACTTGTGAAACAGAATTTAAGAAATGAGTAATCGAAGAATTGAGAATACGAGCTTATAGAATTCCGTTGACCAGTCACTGAAAACTGTAAAATGTGCAGTGGTCGTTGTTCCGTAGCACCGCGCACGTTGCCTGTTTTGCCCGTCGTGCGTTTGTTTGTATGCTTGCGAGCGCTTGTTACTTGTTAGCCATCTTGTGATGTGAAGTTATATGTACGTTATTAATTATAATAATTTGTATTGTAAACGACAGGGGATTTATTTTCTAATCACGATTGTTTTTTAATTCTTAGTTTTAATAGAAATAGTTATTTGATTACGTTAAATGGAACTTCATATTATATTGCATAATATGAGATTCGACGAGATCATTTAAAAGTCTTTAAATAGACTTCGATTCCAATTGAAATTTTAGAGGTCATTCGCTTCCAATTTTGAATATTTTTTAATTGTAATGACTTAATTGTCGAATCGGGGCAGACTTTGAAGTGCTTTTCGAAATTCTTTACTCCAAAATATTGAAATTTAAGAAATTAAATTTAAAGTGAGTAAAAATTTAAATTCCAGTTTAATATCCGAAATTCAAATTTGATCGTGAGATTCTTGCTTTTCTTGATTTCCAAGAATTTCGTAACTAAAACATTGAACCCTTTTCTTGATTGTTATCCTTTTTAATTAAATATAAGTGATATCTGTGAACCTTGAATCATAAAAATATGTCGTTGATATTATTCAACAATTTTGCATTTCTAGCTTGTAGTTTTTAATTTGCATTTTCTAAATGAAGTCGAGATATTTAAAAAAAAATGCATAAATTAAAAGAACTGTCCAGGATTTAAACTGGTTCACCTTTTAGCAATTACCCATATACTTATATAATTATTCTTCATTATTTAAACAATAAAAAAATACGTGGCAGCATAGAAAAAGTTAACGAGGTTTAAAAAGTGTTTAGAAACACCATTATTACAATTTCTTACAATTCAAAAAAATGGTATGCCTATTTAAAGAAAGATATTTAGATAAAAGGAATTGAAAAACAACATTTTAGAAAAGTTCATTGAGAAGGGAGTAAGCTGACGTACCGAAAAAACCGTCTATTCACAACGAAATTTCAGTACAAATAGACCTTCCAGCTCCCTCTATTCGTACCGAAAAAATCCGGCTATTTGTACCGACACACAGTAGGATAAAATCAAAAAACGAGGTTCAAAATAACTTGTAGCTGGAAATTCTTAACCGATTTTTGATTTTTTTGTTAGAAAAATTCAGCATCAAATTTTTAAGAGATTTATGTGGCCTGATTTTTGAATTTTTTTAAAAACTTTTATATTAATGCAAAGAGTAAAGAAAAAGTCGATTTTTTCGTTTTTTTGGTATCTTCGTTAAACAAATTTTTCTATAGTCAGCATTGCCAGACTTTATGCGCGGGCGTAGTTGAAAGCAAAAAAAAATTATGACATTTTTAAGTTAATTGTTATAAACAAATTAACTTAACAAATAGTCTACACTATGGATTCTTCGTTTGCAAAGTAAATTTTCGCGTTAACATTACTTGCGTTTATCGAAAAAGTAATACCCGCTCCTAAAAGTTTGGCATTCGATATTTTTTATCAATTTTATAAACAAATGAAATAAACAAATGCCTAGTGTGAACAATTAAGGGCAGAAATATATCTTTTTTTCTGCTAATTTTTCTCAAACTATATCGCCAGTGATGTTTAATGATGGACAATTATCTATCTATATTTTATATTATTTTTATAAACAAATTATATAAACAAATGCCTAGTGTGGACCTTTAAAGGCAGAAAGAAATCGTTTTTGCTCTTAATTTTTCCCAAATTATGTCGCCAGTGATATTTAATGATGGGAAATTATCATCCAATATTTAGTATTATTTTTATAAACAAATTATATAAACAAATGCCCAGTGTGGACATTTAAAGGCAGAAAGAAATCCTTTTTTCTCATAATTTTCCTCAGCAGTGATGTTTTATTTTGGAAAATTATCTTTCAATACTTTTTATTAATTTTATAAACAATTCATATAAACAAATTCCCAGTGTGGACATATAAAGGCAGAAAGAATTTTTTCCCCTGATTTTCCTGAAATGATGTCGCCAGTGAGGTTTAAAGATGGAAAATTAACATCCAATATTTTTTATTGATTTTGTGAACAAATTATATAAACAAATTCCCTTTTGTGGATTTTTAAAGGCAGAAAAGATTCGTTTTTGCAACTAGCCTCAAAGTATGCAGCCAGTGATGTAATTGTTTGGTAATTGTTGTTTCATTCAATTTTCGTAGTGTAGTTTTCTTAGGAATTGTTAAAGATAAGAATTTGTACAACAAAAATAAGCATACACTTGCTGTGTATAATAATCCTTTGTCAATTTCTTAAGATTCCATTGATTAGTCGCGATCAGGTTTTAATTCTTAAGTCTTTAATCTGAAATAAGGAGCTCGAGAGCTTCAGGATCTAGAATACTATCAGAATTCTTCCAATCTATTGTGGCCACACTGGTAATTTGTTTATAAAATTATTTAAAAATATCGGATGATAATTTTCCATCACTAAACATCACTGGTGTCATAATTTAGGGAAATTCAAGAAAAAAGGCGATTTCTTTCGGCCTTTAAATGTCCACACTGGGCATTTGTTTATATAATTTGTTTATGAAATTAATAAGAAATATCAGATGATAATTTTCCATCACTAAACATCACTGGCGATATAATTTGTGAAAAATTAAGAGAAAAAACGATTTCTTTCTGCCTTTAATTGTCCACACTAGGCATTTGTTTACATAATTTGTAGACCTTAAAAATATTTAAAGGAAAAAGTTTTCAACCCTTTTCGAAATAAGAAAAATTTAATTATAAATTATTTCTAAATAGAAAATTTTCTATCAAAATCTATCGAAAATTCAATTTGCCTTACAACTACTCATTAATCATCAGAAAGATTTTTTCTTTAAAGAAACATTGAGTTGGACAACCTTTATTTTGAAGATGGTTGAGGGTCACCATACGACTTGGTACGACGCTGCCTCAAAATACTTTGCCGAGATTATGTAACCAATATCCAACTGCGTCGATAGCGAAATAGGTTAGAGCGCGCGGTAGAATACACAAGTTTAGGTAGTTCAGGTAGGGTTCGAATCCTCAGCGAGTGCGATTTTTCAATGCGTTTAAGCGTGCGATTATATGTGTAAGTGACCAAGTGTACGAATTGTGTATTAAATAATTACGAAAAACGAAGACTATATAATATTAAATGAAAAAATAATTTTTTTCGCTAGAAAATCTTTATTGGATTTTAATAAACTGTCCCTTAGAATTCTGACCGCTGTTTCAGAGAATACAAAGGACTCGTGTATCGAATTTTCAGTGACTGTCACTTAGACATCGGATTTCTGGTCTAAGAGAATATAAAGCCTTTGCGTACTGGATTTTCAGTGATTGTCGCTTAGTATTCCGATCTCTGCCTCTGAGATTATAATGCCTTTGTATTTTAAATTTTCAGCATCTTCCAAACAGATTTTCTATTACTGTTTTGAAAATTCTGTTGAAATATTACATGCTTTTCAGATGCCGATGTATCATTTTCTTGAATACGGAAGGTCGTGAATTTTAATTGACTTCATCTCATATCCAAGACTATAATACAAAGTCACTGGATTTTTAATAAACTATTTTTTTCCGTGTACGAACATTCTCATATCGTGAGACACCCATATTTGACTCGTTTTTATAAGAAAAGTAACAATAATTTTAAACTTCTGCCATATCAAATCCCTTCCCTAATAGTTCATTTAAAGATTGTATAACTTGGTTCCCCAAAAAAAAATTTTTTGCAGCCAAAACAGAGGTAACGCCCCTATTCTGCAATTTAACCGAACACTCGTGGTATATGGGTTTTTTAAAAATTAAAATCGATATATTTGATTTTCTCGAAAACTATCACTCGCAGAAAAAAATGTTTGAGCCAAAAAATGTGTATTTCAATGATGTCTACAACTTTTGTATGAGACATTTTTTTTATTTTGCATATTAGCTGAGATAATCCCAATAAACCATGATTTTTATGGTTTTTTCATGGTTTCACCGTCAAAATCAAATTTCCGCACATTTTCACTATCATTTTCGTAATCAGCGCGTCAAAATACATACGTATACGGAGTCTAAAGAAAATCGGCGGTTTACGCTATTCGGAACTCCATCCAAAACAATATATGCTGGTAGCAAAGCGAGTGTAAGGGTTAATGGGAAACTGAGTGACTGGTTCGATATTATGCAAAGTGTGAGAAAAAAATTTGTTATGTCTTCATGGATATTTATTATATTCATGGACAAGTGTCTAAGAACGGACCACTTCGACGAAGAAGGTGTGGATCTCGGGCAATGAGGGTACGTCAGTTAGCGTTCGCAGATGATAAAATTGTTATGGCAGAGTCAATCGAAAACTTGCAAAGAATGTTGAGCAAACTGAATACAAGCATAAAACAAGAATCATGGTGTTCGAAGGAAAGGGAAAAAAACAATGCGCAACATTGTCCTGAATAATGAGAGAATAGAACAAGCTGATAAGTTCGTATATCTTGGTAGCCTACTCACTAGTGACGGACAGATAGATGACGATTTAGATAGGTACATGGCACGGAGTGTACATTTTGTCTTCGAGTATATCTATCAGTTTTGGGTCTCAAAATTGTATTACCTCAAATTGAGCATCATGAATTTTTCATAGCATCACATTAACTAACGCTACTTTCGTTAAACATATTGAGCTTTTCTTTAAAATGACTTCAAATTTAATGCATTAAAATAAAATCCTGGCAGACATGGAACTATTTTTCATCATAGACCTATGTATAGGTCTAAACCTAGGACAAACCTGATTTTTTTCTCCTGACCACTTGGACGAAGTCGTAAGAAAAAACAAAGTTTTTTCAGTCATTTTTTTATGTGGGCTTACCACTAAGGACTAACCTCACTAAGCTACTGGAGTGATTGAAAATTATTATTCTCTTCTTACAGGTATGCACTTTTATATGTTTCGTGAATAAGGCCATGTGTAATTCAATCATCTATTTCTTTAAATATTTATTTTGGAATTATATTTCTAGCTTCAAAACTTTATATATACGTTGAAGTACGACAATATTGACTATGTGCGTAAAATGTACATGCAGTCTATCAGTGCCACCAGGTGGAGTTTTTTTTGGAATTTTCGGTTATATAATAATAATAATAATAATTTTAAAAAAAGTATCGAGGTGAAACCTTCATCTCCAACTGTCTTGTCTGCCGCGTAAGGTCATCCGCGGCTAGAGACCTGACTCCGAGGAACAGTGTTGTTTGATGTTATCACGCGTAAATTTCCCGCTCTTGCTTACCTTCTAGGACCACTGATATATATAATACACTTGATGCAGGATTCAATGGAACGATCTGTGCCTACTTGAAGGCCTCCGAGCCGCCATTATCAGGGTTGTTTTGGTTCGGGATCATTGGGGACAGATCGGAATATGCGGGAGATTCAATTTTAATTTGGAAGAGAACTCAAAAATAGTAATAAAATCATGTAAAACTTAATAAAAAGTAATTACATAAATAAAAATAATCGAACAGTACAAAAAAAAGAAAGTCGATGGTATTTTAAATTGGCGGAATACACATTCATAGGTTATGTCACTAGTGTCACTAGTGTCAAACGAATAATAATGGTTTAAACAATTGTAAATTATTTACAAACAAGAGGAAAATATTCTGTGACTAATTTGAAAAAAAGAAACAATTTTCAATATTTTTCTAATAAGTTTTGAGTACTTAGATGTGTAATAATAATGATAAGTGTCATAATAATGAATTTTTCATAATAAAATTTCAATTTTCAATATTCTTCTTCATGAAATATAATTCGCCTAATTCTGAATGTAGATGCGTAGCATAATTGCGACACAATGTGTTCTTTCAGAGAACTGATATCGGTCCGCATCGGTATTTTATAAATAAAGCTTGACTAAGCAGGCAAAGGAGAGAATGCGTTTTAGGAAATAAAATAGTTTGAAGAATGAATCAATAAATTTTTTGAATGTTCAAAATTATATAATTTCTAAATAATTTTAGGTTGAAACACTACAACGAAAGGATTTTACATTGTTATTGGAACATTCAAATTCAAAAATGTCACTTGTAAATTAAAAATTAAAAAAAAAAAACGAAAATTTTTAAGTTTGCATCTAGCACTCTGGAATTTTAATGATTCGAGGCTTATATTATTTTAAATAATTCCATTTCAACCTTTTTATTTTTCAATATTTCATTTTTACTTTCTTATGTTCAATTTATTATAGCAGATATAGCGAACCTCAAAGCGTGTACAGAGTTCTTTCAGAGAAGTTTGTAAGTGTTCAAAATTATATCATTTTCAAACTATTTGAACTTAAAAGCAGTACAATTTAGTGACTATAAGTTTTTTCATGAGAAATATAAATTGAAAAATGTCATTTACAAATTAAAAATTATAAAAAATGAACCAATGCAAATTTTAAAGTTTACATTCAGCACCTTGAAATTCAAACGATTCGAGGTTTGTCTTATTTTAAATAATTCAATTTTATTTAGTTTATTTTCCAATGTTTGATTCATAATTTCTTATTCTAAATGAACAGTCAAATATTGTTAAATACTGAAACAAAAATTTTTTAAATAAAAATTTTCAAATTGAATGCTTAAAAAATGGAGTATTTTAGAATGCAATAATATTTGAATAGGATTTGAAATTGAATAAAAGCATTTAATTATGAATACATTAATCACAATGTTTTTGAAAAATGAAAAAAGATATTGAAGTTTCATTCGGATGCAAACATTTCATCATTTACCAAGGCTTTCGAAATAAAATAGTTCAATTTTTAACGTAAAAATCTATAAATTATTTAATTATGAACAGATTCATAATCGGCTTATAAAATCAATTTTATTATTATTATATTGTTACGAGTCGAACTATAGTTCAATTTCAAAAATAGATAATTAATTTATATTTACAGTTTATCAACTGAACATTGTTCTTGTTCTCTTTTTTTGTCAAAGTTAACCCGTGCCCCCGAGCCTTTGAAATTAACATGGGGGTTTAAATGGGAAAAGCTTGATTTTCAAAAAAAAAATGGAAGAAAGAGCTACTTGTTACAAACTTTTTGTGAATTAAAGTATTAAAACCTCTTAACGTATGTTCAAAGAATAATTTCCACTCAGTAAGTTTTAATTTTCACTCCCCACCCCTTTCGAGCCATTGTTATTGTGCTTGGAAAGTGACCCAAAAACTGCAAAATAGCAGTTTCCTATTAAATTCATACTAAAAACGGTATTCTTTGGATTTTTTAACAAGTATTATTTTTAATTGTCAAGGGACCAGTTTCCAAGTATTTTGTGAATAATTTTTAATTACTCAAACAATTATTATTTATTTAAGAATTATATTTTTCTTAAAATCGTGGGAAATTATTGTTCTCGGGATATAAGTGATAGATTTTAATTTTACAGAAATAGAATATACCTACATTGGATAGTTTATAAGAGAATGTAATACACACTATGCAAAAGTTTCTAGACCTATATTTTTCAATACTTTATAAAAGCAAACTTTATAAAAGTCAACGGCGATACCACGCTGAAAACACCAGTTCCCGTTAGATCACTGAAGTTAAGCAGTGTTGGGCGCGGTTAGTACTTGGATGGGTGACCGTTCGGGGAATACTGCGTGTTGTTGACCCGTCGTGGGTGTGGTGGACCCACACGGTAGTATTTATCCACCTAGAAACACTACCGAATCGGGTAGTGAGGCAATGAACTTTCGAGTTCGAAATGCTAATCAATTTTTTTTTTTTTTTTTTTTATAAAAGCACAATTATTTTATTATTATTTTCTTAATTATTTAAGTGACTTCATAAGATATTTCTAGAATTTTTCCTTCGATGCAATAGAAACCTAAGATTAATTTAAAGAACTTATCAATTTCGAATTTATTGATATTTTATAGTAACATTAACATTTGACGTTTTTTCAAACAACTTCTAATAAAATTAACACATACTGGCTTTTATGCCCATAAAACGAGTACTTTTATCACCTTTTATGCAATAATTGAGAGAAAATCTACAATTTATTATTATTAAAACTAGAGTAGTTTTTCAACCTATTGGAAAATAGATGTCCAGAAACTTTTGCACGACATTACATATAAGAGAAATGAATTTTTATACTCCTACATGCGCGTGAGTTATTATTTGTTTTGTGTAAGATTTCGATTTCAGTTAACGTTTACCGAAGATGTTTGCACATAAATCTGTCTTGGGTCGTAGTTTAGGACGCACGTGATGTTTTTTTACAATATATATTTCTATCTTATATATTTATACCTCATACTTTTTTCTATGTTCACTTTCATTGAACATTAATTCAAAGTTCGTATTCGTAAATTGCATAATATTATTGGCATAATATTAATATGACTAATTATTTCACTTACGCACGTACCATAAGAGTTTTATTCCTTTTGCTCTTTCTAATTATTATTATTTATATTATAATTTAAATTCATTTTGTAATTATAATATACATCAGTCATATATTTACAATTTCACACCACTTTTTTATCCGCAGAAAAATTATTTTGTACAAATTGGTAGATCGTAAAGGTTCCATTAAGTGTTTGACAATTCTAACGTATACCGATGTTTAGGATATCACAATTATTATATTGTTCAATTGTAAAAACTTCAAAGTTTCATTATAACTTTCAAGAGAAAAAAAATCAATATTCTAAACCACGTGTTTGCAAAATGTGTATTCCACCAATTTAATATACCATCGAATTTTCTTTTTTTGTACTGTTTGATTATTTTTATTTATTTAATTACTTTTAATTAAGTTTTATTTAGTATCCTAGTTTTAGTCAATTCGCTTATTGATAATAAACTAAATTTTACATGATTTTATTAATATTTTTGAGTTCTCTTCCATATTAAATTTGAATCTCCCGCATATCCCGATCCGTCCCGAATGATCCCGAACCAAAACAACCCTGATAAATGGCGGCTCCGAGGCCTTCAAGTAGGCACACACGTTTTCCATTGAATCCTGCATCCAGTGTATTATATATATATCAGTGTCTAGGACAGATGGAGCAGAAGCGGATGACCTACACGTTCCAGTAGCTTCGGGATTGGTGTCTTCAAGGGACCATGATCCTAGCTTTCGGAGCCTACAACTTCTCTAAATAATAATAATAATAATATACGTATACGGAACGTATACGTATATTATTATTATTATTATTATTTAGAGAAGTTGTAGGCTCCGGAAGCTAGGATCATGGTCCCTTGAAGAATATATATACGAAATATACGGAACGGATTGGTAGCTCTAAAAAAGTATCCAATGGTGAAACCTTCATCACCAACTGTCTGGTCTGCCGCGTAAGGTCATCCGCGGCTAGAGACCTGACTCCAAGGAACAGTGTTGCCCGATGTTCTCACGCGTAAATTTCCCGCTCTTGCTTACCTTCTAGGATAGAAGGAGCAGAAGCGGATGACGTACACGTTCCAGTAGCTTTGGGATTGGTTTCTTTAAGGAATCATGATCGAAGCTTCCGGAGCCTACAACTTCTCTATAATATACGTATACGGAACGCATTCCTAGTTTCTTTAGTTGTGTAAGTGATGCACATATTCAATGAAGGTGCTACCAAAAACAAAGAACCACGTCTGTACATTCAGAGCATCAAAATTCCTTAAAAAGCCCGGCGGCTTTTGTGGTCTCAACCGTTAACAATTTGGGCAACTCGCAGGAGCAGCTTCTAAATATTCAGTCGACCGTATACGATACCCTGGACGCTGGGCTGGACCATGCATTGGTTTGCTTATGTATGAGCCTCTTGATTTGCAGAAACGGACTAGTATAGCTGCAGCGGTTCCGTTCGCGCGTCAACTTGATATGCCTACCTCCAAGCGGCTCTACCAGGTAGGTGCACATTTGATCAAGTCCTCTTGGTTGCCAAAGAGTGTCGATCGATCATTTAAAAATGTATTCCTGGTGGAACCTCCGCGGCGCTATCGCAAGGAAGGCAAACGCTCGCGAAGATCGAACCAGATGCCGAGGAAGACTCGACGGGACGCCAGGCGCCCCGAGAGTGAAGACGTTGAAGTAATTGGTCCACTGCTTCGATTCCAACTTTAGTTGCTGAATGCTGGATCTGGACCTGAACCTGAATAAGGCACGAACCAGTCTTCTCGTTACGGTGCGATGCACAGTGTGTCTGTGCCGCCCGGCCCGGTTCCTTGGTGTCGGCAGGGAGCTACTGATTACAGACTGCCCTCCAGGTCCCCTTCCCCCAAATCTCTCCAGACTTCATGTTGATTCCTGGGTCCTCTTCTCTCATCTACCTTATGCTCTTACTTGGTACACATGTAACTTGGCGCGTATAATAATAAGGCAAACCCGAACTACCTCTCCCCTCGCCCTTCTTTTTCGATTCGCCATTATCGAGTTCTCGGAAGGTGCTGATCAAAAGCTCCCCACGTCCTCGGCCCGGAAGACCCATGTCTGAATGCTTGTTTCACGACACCGCATCGAGGGGACTGGGGAAAACCATACCCGGACTTATGAGTCTTCCGTGCTGTAATTTGAGAACGTGTCGGTCAAAATTAATGAGACGAAAGGTGCCATAACTGCCATTGCTTTGGTGGCGAATCTTTACTTCAAAATTATGTGATCAACATGCTCAAAATATGTGGCTCGGAATGTTATGGGTTTTTATGAGTTTCATATTTTTCATCATGCTGTTTTTTGTTATGATTACGTATTAAAGAGCCGTTCAAAAATTACGCAATACAACTTTGTTACGTAATAGATTCCTTGTTTTAATTACTTGAAAGTTATGAAGATATTTTACATTTTAATCGCTGATCGACGAGGAAGCTTTGTTTAATTTTATGTAAATATTATTCTTTCATGCTATTTGAATTTTCAAAGTATAATTTCCTAATTCAATATTGGATTAAAGCACTGCAACAGTTTACATTTCTATGCAAAGATCTGGACCTAGTTGAAGTTTCAATTAAATAGTTATGTAGCTGTCAAATATTTACAACTTTTTGATGCTTCGGGATTTATCATGTGGGGAAAGGTGCCCACAGGGGAACAGAATAGTTTATACTCGCATAAATGCTCATTTCACAATTGACCTGAAAACTTTGACGCGTGAAAGTCAGCTAAAAATGGTAAAAATATGATGCTGTCAGATTGTATGTACAGTGTACACTAGCGAAAAATGGTTTAACTGACTTGTTATTTTCTGGAATACTAGTTCAAGATCGGGATAAAATAAACTGCGTTGTGATGTGGCAAAACACATTTTGTTTAAAAAGGAAATAATTTAATACGAAAGACATATGAATATAGTTTTTCTGAGGCACTTCAATACAATAGAGTCATAGATATTCAGACATTAACGCATGTTATTGAATAATTCTTTCAGATATCCTTTTGACTTTTTATGTGTACACAAATCAACCGTGGATACTTTTCCCCTGAGGGCACATTTTGTTACTTTAAAAATCCCTAATTTTCTGGAATAAAGCTGTAACTAGGAGGTCTGTAGTTTGAAAAAATCGTCTACAGGTATAAGAAAATCTTGAAAGAGTCTAAAATGTTAGAATCCAAATTCTGTAGCAACTTCTATATTGTCTCTTATATCGATATTAATTTAACGTCTGGGACATTATCCGATGGAATCTCGTTTTTTAATATACTCAGATAATATAATATTTGCCATTCGGTTTAGTCCGATTCCTGGTAGAATGGCTACAGGTTGAGCGTTCTGAAGTTTCTTTAGAAATCCAACTATAAATTCAGTGTTGGCGGTGCGATTTGTGGTCACTAAAGAAGCTTGAGTAACACGCGATTATTTCTGTAGCACCTTTGCACTTGAATCAGCATTGAGCATGCTCAATTTTGCATTGTTCAAGATGAGATGAAAATAATTGAACACAAGTGAAGGCTATACAGGCAAAATGAGGTAACTGAAAATTTTCTGATAATGGGGGTTTTTTGCTAAAAAATTCTCAAAAATTCAAATACATATCGTGTGGAAAGGATTTGTTCCAAATCGTATTTTTTATGGTAGCAATACATTCAAGTTATATTTTCATATCCATTAAAAATAAAGACTTTTCTGATCAAACTATTTTTTATGATATTCATGAAAGGCATATATTTCAATATTTTCATTGTTCATCAAAAAAACTGTAAATTTTATTATTTATCACTACACGAACTCATTGAAAATTGATTTTCTCGAAACTGAATAACTTTTTCTGATAAAACTTGTTTTCCTAATATTCATCAACTCAAAATCTTGGAGACGTGTCATCATTAAAAACATAAATGAAATTATGATTTTTGTCACGATTTTAAAACGCTTTTCAGGACCGACAAAATTCTAACCTCAAAGCTTAAACTTAATTTTCTCGGAACATAATGATTTTTTATCAAACTTTTTCCCCTGTGTTCAAAAATAACTCAACATCTCAGGGACTGATCATCCGCCTATTTTTTTATTGAACATTCCATTTCTTATCACTGTCTCAAATCGACTCAGGTCAGGGTATAAGAAATGTTAACCCGGCATGATCACTTTCGGACAATATTTTCTCATAACTGGAAGCATCTTTTAATCAAATATTTTTGGTATCGATTAAGCATTAAGTCAGCTCAGGAGCAAAATTTTTATTTTTGATTTGCGATTTTAATTTTACACAATGTTTTTTTGCTCTCCCACATAATTGCAATTTCGTCAGTGACCTCTTCTTGCCTTTCCGCCCTTCAAATAGTTTTCTCTGGTAGCTGGGTAATCGTCTTACTTAGTTGCTTAGTTTTCTTTTTCCACAGGATTCCGGATTACGGCTACTTACTTGCAATAACTGAAGTTGGACTTGGTATTGGATTGTGAGGTATGTTGTCGCTGTAGGGCATGGAGACTATTACAAATAAAGCCTTGCTTGTTGATTTTTATATTAGTTTTTTTACATAAAATAGCTTGCTTTGTTTGGAAAAATAGTGATGTGATGCAATTTCTGCTTTGAAATACGTGTCAGAAGAAAAATTAGGAAATAAGTAGTTTTGGCGGAAACAGGTGGAAAAGTTTTTTGTGCAAGTTGAACACTCTCAGCATATTTTGAAATACTTGAAGCAAGGAAATGTTACATTTTAATAGGTAAAGTAATTTCTTTAGCTTCTGGCATCATAAATTGTTTGTGCAACACCTCCATGAAAGAGCCTCTTTTGCGCACAATCTACAGGCACCGAGAGGAGGCTTTCGCGAACATTGCGAGAAATATACTTGAAAGTGTAACGAAAAATGAAGTTCGGCACTCGGGCGCGAGGATGGCAATGCCGGACTCGTGTGAAGGCAAAATACTCGTCTTCGTTTTCCTACGATTCACCTTCGGGTTCGTTCTGCGCCTTGCCACTCGTGCGCGCGTTGACATATTCGCGCACTTATACCAAAAAAATACTATTCTATAAATGTTCCAAATATATTGAAATGAATTGAATCTTGTACCGTCACATACGGGGCACAAAGCTTGGCAGTGGAGCACCCTATGTTTCCAGCACGGAGTAAGAGGTTATAACTTCTTTTGCCACATGCTTCAATTTTATTAATAAGAAAACCTTTAATTTGTTTTTAAAATTTCTGGAGTCATTTTTCTTCGTTACATTACACTCTCCAGAATTATTATATTGTATAATTTTCATTCTACAATGCTCATATTGTTTAAATAAACGACAGCAATATGACAGCCCCGTACCCAAGTATGTGGGGCACGCCGGCCGAAAAGCAATACCCATGAATTAATTGAATGCCAAATAATGAGGTACTTAAAAAGCGGTTTTGAGTAATCACATATGCATTCTGATAATGTGGGTTTCACCTCAAAAAATATACACATCAAAATCACATTTTTATTGTAATTTATAGGGCAGTTTAGTCAAAGCGCGGCATTATACCCCAATCTCCCCTACTTGGAGATTCGAGTTCGAAGGTCTCAAATGGTGCTCTGCGCACTGGTGGAAGAATCTGCAGCAGGCTGATCAACTTGTCGCTACTCCAATTATCCTCGACTCTGTCGTAACGGTCTTCGACCGTTGATTAATTTACGCGATCTCCTAGCTCGATACGTTTGCTGCTTACTATATGCGAATGGTTACACGAAAATCCAGGCAATCGGCTAATTACACGAGGCAATTAGCATCGTACTCTACCCTTCGCAAAATCGCGTAAGACTACTAGATCACGTGAGTCTATCTCGTGTCCTCATTTATGTGCTGAATGTAGCTGTCACGTAATTAATTCCATCCGCAGTTACGCAGGATGCGATTTGCATTTAATTTCAATGCAGAAAGTAGAGATTATATTTGACATTCAGATCTTTTCTCATTATTTTTTAATAGTTTATTATATTTTGTAGCATAATAGTAAACGTTCTGCACATTGTACCTTTTTTCGCGTTCTGCTTTACAAAATAAAATAAATCAAATTTCTAAATAAAAGGAAGATAACAAATCATATTAACAAATAGCAGCCACCAGGATTACTCAATCTTTCAACATCTCTTTTATTATCCTATTATTGCCTCTCAACACGAACCCAATTTATTGTTTTACATTTAAAGATATATAATTTATACCTCTATCCATGGGCTCACATGTGAATTCATCATTCGTTGGGTGATCTTATCCAGGTGATCCTTATTATCGTTAATGTCACGTTCAGCGCATCAGTAGATTCCTTCTTATATGCCTGGAATTTTCAAGGTTGTGCACGCAGATCAAAGACGATGACGATTCATCTTGCTATTGAAAGGTTTTCCACTGCACTTCCACTTGCCCCATCCATTGATGAATGAACTTAAAATTTGCGAATCAAAGATCGTTCTCCTGATTGTTTCATTTAAAAAAGTGTTTATTGTTTATTGGAACGATGAATAATTAGAGAATACAACTAGTGCTGTAGGAATATTATATAACAACTTATTTGCGAGTGTAAGCCGATTTAATGGATGTTATTGATAGAGTACCCACTCTTTAAAAATAATAATCCCAAAGATATCACCCCATTTTCTCAGTACTGTCGTCTGTATTTTTATAATCTTTAAAATTTTGGCCAATGCGGTAATAAGTAGGCAAACTCATGTCTAGCTGAATGTGCTGAGAAATTTATAAACTAAAAGTATAGTGTAAGCATACATATCTTTGCATGAATATTTGAACCACACATGTATATGCAAATGATCTTCTTTCATCATTTTTCTTATACGTAAAAAACTCTTCTATTCAAGATGAAATTTAAATAACAACGATGGGAAAGCACTAATATTTTATGGCTGTTGGTATAAAGAGACGATTGACAAAGGTAATTTATAGGTCATACTTAGAGTTTCATACTGTCAAATAAAAACTTAAGAAAACAAGAGAAAAACCTAGGGTCAAAGCACGGCAGTTGATTTTAATTTTCATTTCGCAATTGTCCTGCAAAGCCGTAACTTAACTTTCTAATGCATAGATTCAGCTAAAACTTACTTTTACGTAAATGCTACTGGATTTGCTATTTGATTATAGAATTTTACATTTAATAGTCTACGTGTTGTTTTCTCTAGTGAATTTCAAAAAGAGTTTACAAACTTGTTCCAAAAGCATATTTCAATTTGAAACATTTTTGGCTGTGATACTGAAAATGCTGCTTTTAAAAACTTTTTTCAGAAAACAATTTTTTTTAATATCTAGAGAAATATTGGTTTCACGAAAATATGTCCTGAGGAAAAGTTGTACGTTTTCAAAAGTTCATTTTTGAAAAAAAACCAGCAAATATTAGAACTTGAAACCCATACCGAGTGCTTAAGGAAGAATGACCCATATAGGCTGATCCGATAGTATGTGACTTCGACATACTTTGGGACTTTTTAAATAAGCCCTACCACCCGTATAATGATAATAATGAATGGTAGTTCTGAGAAAGCATCCAAAGGCGACTGTTGTCACCTCCAACGCTCGCGGCCGCTGTGTATGGATAACAGCGGTAAAAGACGAACTCCAAACTACACTATGCTCCTAATTTTGTACCTACAGCATCATCGCAGAAGATTTCAAACATCGTATCATATTAACTTATAACATCCTCATCTCATCAGTTACTTGACTTAGTCCATGGCTAGGATGAAAAACCGGGTTCACCCGAGAACAAGATTAAAAAATAAATAAATAAATAAAAAATAAAATAAAATCTAACTCTAACCAAAAATGTCTTTGACATATTGGGCTGTCACCATCTCAAGCCTGAGACTTTAATTTTCTGCAACCCAGTCCGTGAATGATGGGGTGAAAACTAGTCTTTGCCCAATATGTCAAGGTGCACGCTCTTATCAGTTCACTGGATTGCATTATAATAATGCGTCCGTGACTGATAATATATACCGGTACAGCACCGTGCATACTGTAAAAAAAAAAAATTGATTAGCATTTCGAACTCGAAAGTTGATTGCCTCACTACCCGATTCGGGTAGTGTTTCTAGGTGGATAAATACTACCATTGTGGGTCCACCACACCCACGACGGGCCAACACCACGCAGTATTCCCCGAACGGTCACCCATCCAAGTACTAACTGCGCCCAACGTTGCTTAACTTCAGTGATCTTACGGGAACTGGTGTTTTCAGCGTGGTATTGCCGTTGGCAATACTGCATACTGTTCAAAAATAAATAGAAAAAACCAACTCTAACCAAAAATTTCTTCGACATATTGAATTGTAACCATCTTAAGCCTGAGAAATTAATATAAGAAGGAATAATAATAATTATGGTAGTCCATTTCAATCGCCTTCTGGTTGTTGAACCTCTGCTTCTAGCTCTGGTTGTATTAGACTCCGAGGCAAAAACTCTGGATACATATGTGGTCCACCGAACAGAAGAGAATATAAAGTCAACCACCTTTTATACGTGAACGACCTTAAACTCTTTTCTTCCTCAAAAGAGGACCTTAACATCCTCGTGGAGGCGGTAAATAGGTACACTAAAGTGATTGGCATGAGCTTCGGACTGAACCAGTGTGCCTGCGTCCACCTACACCAAGGAAGACTAGAAACTACAGCATCGTGTGACGATCAGGATGTTCAACTCATAGGCTGTAAGCTAGAATTTATTTATTTCTTTTACTTTCTTCCACCTGGTCCACGCCCATTATTCTAAAAATAATCTATCACACAAAACCCGAAAATCTCAATTTAAGTTATTGGGTGCCAGGCGCGCATGCGCCAGTCGGAAGCGCGAAAACTCAAAAAAAGCTGGGAGTGGCCATAGGTTATGCCCGGGCTGTGTCAGTCCTCAAAAGAGTGGTGGTAGAAGGGGTGGTTCGTACTTACTCAATAAGCAACCCCGAAGCCAGGGTTGTTCTTTCTCGTAAATAAATCGGCCATCTAATTACCGTGTAATTCAAGTTCACATTTATTGAGAGCTGATTCTAGGTACAATAAAAGGTTTCCCGAAAACAAAATTATATTACAAAATGTGAGAGATAGAAATGCTAAATCGTGCGACCGATACTCCAAGGGCGAATACCGGGATACCCGATTCCTAACATCTAATTCACTAAATAATTACGGACCCCAGAAATTCAACAGTAGTTATTTTGAGGTTATGTTCCCCCGGAAGTTACACACGTGGCGAATATCGGCGGTAGCGAAAGCGGCAATAAAATCATGAGGCCAACATGGCGTCCAAAAATTAACATGCGGTAACGCCGACAATGCGAATTTCTATCACCCCATCTTTACACGAAAGCAATTTACCTGAACCAAGAGATAAGCCGCGGAAACCCATGATTTCCACCAATCGTGGAAAATATATAATTTTATACAAGAACACAAATAGCCAACGCCATTGGAGATTCATCGGGTCCTCACGTTCACCGGTCTAAACTGTAATTACTAAAATCCACCAGGAAGCAAAAGGTGGTGAACGTGAGCATCCGAATCAGGTCGCCAACCGCCTACCTGAATTCAAGGGACCTTACCTCAATCGTAGATTTATAACGAAACTGAAGCTACTTTACTTTGTCGCGAGTACAGTATTGCATATTCGAAAGCAAGAAAAACGAGAGCGGAACTACGCGACTGTGTCTCGGCACGTGGCAGCCGAACGAAGAAAGACTATGCATGGTCGTCGGCGGGCTCGTAGCCCTCCTTCTCAAGGCGAGTTTCCTCGGCACGGCGCTGATTGGCTGCTTGCTCCACGCTGTCCGGGGATTGGTAGATTTGAACTCGCTTGCTCAGCTCAGATGTATGGCCTCTAGAGGGGAGAGGCAGGGGCGGCTTAACTGGTGGCCTGTAATCAAAATAAAATCGGCGTAGTAGATCCGTTGCATTTCCGGTAAATTAAGAAGTTCTCGTCCTCTCTGGAGCGAGATTCTCCGCATTGGCAAACACACGGCACAAATCTAGGAAGAACAGACCTATTTCGCATCCGTAGCATAGGAGTCTTGAAGTAGGCTGAGATCTCGATCCAGTGCTGTCGCGTCGAGGGCCCGGTTGAAGGATGTGAGGACATCCTCCCACAAATGGATTACTGGTGCGGACCAAGGTATAGCTCCGGGCTACTAAGTTCATTCCCAAAGTTCCGGGAAGAGGATCCGAAACATCCCTGGCTCTGGAGGCATCCAAGGTTTCCAGCCAGGTTCCGGGAATTTTGGAGACAGCAAACGGAAAGGCGGGAACCAGATTCAAATTCGAATCTCGATTCTTAATTTAAAAGTGGCGGCGACGAGTAAATCCCAGTTCTCTGTAGGCCTCAGAGAGTTCCAAAATCCCTCGATGTCCCACGTTGAGGATATCAATGACGCAAGATCATACATAACAAACGAAAGAAAATACCCTACGCATTAATCCTAAATTCTTAAAATTAATCTAAATATGCCCTTGGATCGTTGTGCCACGTGCCGAGAGACCCGATGTCGCTTCAGAATCAAAATAATAATATAAATAATACGAACTAAAATTTTGTCATGTTACAACACCCCCTCGTGGGGAAAGGCCAACCGTGGCCGTGAACAAAAGAAAATGAAACATTATTCTCGAATTTACTTCCTTTCAAACTATTGATGCGAACCCCCTTACAAGAAAACTTAGAAAAGTCGGAAAACCAATATGGGCGGGCCGCCCTCAAAACAAAAAAATTATAAGATTCAATTTGGCTTTGATTTAATCCATAAGCAAAAGGAATAATAAAAAAAGAAATGTGGGGCAAGGAACCCTCTCCATCAGGCAGGCGGCCGTAAGGCGACAGAGTCGACCTGGCACGAGTATCCAAGGCGTGGCATATAGCAAGTTTCTTACCTCTAATGAGTGTTATTTTAAATTATAATAAGTTGGATACAACTAGGAAATTGAGCTAAGTCATGACTGGTAGGGTCGAGGAGTGGGCCGACCCCGACGAACGAAATAAAATTATCAAGCCTATGAGAAAGCATGCAGGGTATTTGACGGGTTGGGGAGTTGGATGGATTGTACTGGAAAGCAAATTGGAGCAAGAGGGTGTGAGCAAGTTAAGAGGCGTGGTACTTTACGGAATATTCAGTTTTTTTATTTAGAGGCTAATGAAGAGAAAAAAACGGAAGAATTTTCACATTAAAGAAAAGAAAAAAAAATTAAAGAGAGATTTAGTAGAGAATGTTTGAGACGTCAGCGATAAACAGAACCTTGGTACCGATAGCGAATTCATGCACAATTACAAGAAAAGAAAATCTAGCGTTTTAAATAGCGGTAGCGGAATTTACAATAATTTGTCGACAACAAAACTCATGTTTAAGATAACGATAGCGGAATTTACATTAAGTTGTCAACAGCAACTAAGGTCCTGAAAGAATTTACATGTCACTAATAAAGGCGGTGATTTTAGCACGGCGTTAGCAGAATGAATGGGAGCAGAGAGATCAATTGATAAGGTGGTCTGGTTTGGACTATTAAAGAGTCGAAGTTAGGTTCGACGATAGCTGCAAAGTTTTCACAAGCTTCAACAACCTGGGAGCAGAGAAAAGAGAGGACTATCTCAAACTAGACTCGATATTGTTTGAAATCTTTAACATGCCTCTTGCTCACAGATTTTTCTTGCAAATTGGGAACTCCAAATACTAAAGGGAGAGTTTTTTAGTTAAGCGGAAGGGGTCATGGAATTTTTTTGGCAAGTTTGGAGGAGAAAATTGTTTTCAGTAGAAGACAAAGGACGGGATTTGATCAAGACCACATCGTTAACATTCGTTCCGCCCATACGACCGGATCTTGAGATTCTGCTTTACTGGGGTCTGACAGGAGAGGTGTTGCATGTGCAGGGAAGGAATTTACTGCTTTAGGGTTGCGACCAAAGTTTAGGAATGCAGGTGCGGTCTTTATGGAAGGGTGAAGGGTGGTGTTGGACGCAAATCGGAATTCTGAAAGGTACTGGTACCATGTTCTATGTTCGTGCTCAATGAAAATTATTGCCATTGTTTTCAGAACCCGATTTACTCGTTCAGCGGGGTTAGCTTGGGCATGATAAGGTGGGGTGGTGGTATGATAAATGTTGTACTCCCGAGCCAGTTCCTTGAGTGAGACATTCACGAACTCGGTACCGTTAACTATCAGGAGGACTTGGGGTGTTCCGCTTCGGTAGTCTCGATTAAATTAAGCGCGATGCCTCGTCAAGGAAAAGAGCTTCGCTTAGGCTCTCGGTAAGCTAGGCTAGGTAGCAATGATTTCTCGGGTGGAGGTAGGGGCCTAAAAGTTCTTTGGACTCGAAGGGACTTTTCAACATGAATCGCCAGTTGCTCTAGATGGTCGAAATTTAGTACCTCACTTCGGTGAATGGTGAGTTGAAATTTAGGCAGCTTATTCCGATGGGCATAGTTTATTTGCTCTTGTTCCGCATACGTGGGTACTAGTCGGTTAAGCATTGTACGGATGCAAGTTAAAAAATCGGCCACGGGTTCGTCTAGCCCTTGCGTGCGATTATGAATTTCCTGTTTAAGCTCGAATTGGTAGTTCGGATCCCCGAAACGAATTCGCGCTGCCTCCACGAAATATGCCCATGAATCCCAGCCTTCGACCGAATTGTTTCACCAGTGAAGGGCAATATCCGATAAAAAGAAAGGGATACAAAGCAATAATTCTCTATCCGATATCGGCACTAAACCTCGAAATTGATTGATTCGCATTAGAAAAGTCTCTAACATTAGTTCGTCGCTATGATGAAAAACCGTGTTCAACCGAGATCAAGTTTAAAAAAAATATATAATAACTCTACCGAAGGTGTTTTCGCGCTAGCGTACAGGGGGGCAAAAAAAGTTCCTGTGGACAAATCAATTTTCAGACTAAACTACTTATCCGATTTGGACGTTTTTTAAAAAATGAAAGTCTATGAAATTTTGCATTCTTCCAAGGTTCGAACATTAACAAAAATTGTGTGCAACATGTTTTATTTAACAAACAAAATGAATAAAAAATCAATTTTGTCTTTTCATGGTTGTGATTTTGTTCGAAATTTTTTTATCTGACTTTAAATGTTCAGAATCTGGGAAGCAACGCATTTGAAATGCGGTATGTGAGTGTTAGATGCGTAACAAACTGTTTCGCATCGTTGTAAACAAATTAGTAAAAAGCAATTATATCTTTTCTATTTGCGATAACGAAGTAGTGTTGACTTATATTTTTTGAAGAAAATGGAAGAAAAGAATATTTACTTAAAATTATAGTATATTATATGTAAATATATATATATATTTATATATATATATATATATATATATATATATATATATATATATTATTATATTGGCCAACGGCCATACCACGCTGAAAAACCCAGTTCTCGTTAGATCACTGAAGTTAAGCAATGTTGGGCGCGGTTAGTACTTGGATGGGTGACCGTTAGGGAATACTACTAACTACGTGCTGTTGGCGTGTCGTGGGTGTGCGCACACTTAACAAACATGTAGTTATTTACTACAAGAAACTATCCACCTAGAAAGACTACCCGAATCGGGTAGTGTCACGCCTACCCCGAAGGGGAAATGGCTTAATGGTATACATACATAGGAAGTGAAATATTAATTAATTATTGTTCATAACAATGTAATAAACAAATTCCTAAGTATGCCATTTTCCACTGAAAACATTTCGTTTTTATAGGAGAATCAAATGATAGTATTGTGCCAATGGTCGTTTACTGTAATAATTTGCTACTAGACAAGAATTGCATATTATTTAAACAAAATTAATAATCAAATTTATTATTCCGCCATTTTTCAGTAGATAAGTTTCGTTTCTTCATAAGAATCAACTACAAATCTTTCACTGATGATAATTTAACATATATGTTGTGCTTTTAAAAAACAATAATTCATTATTTGAACCGAATTAATAAACAAATGTATAATTCCGCCATTTATTAGTAGATCAGTTTTGTTTCTTTAGCAGAATCAACCATGACAATCTCCTCAATGGACCAGTTATCAGTCGAAAATTTTTGTTAGCATAATTAAATTAAATTTTTTACCAGTGGGCCTATTTTTAAATCTTTAATCACTTTTTAAGAATCAAGGAGGAGTGCCTGGGCTTCTGTAAGGAAGACTGATAACTAGTCGAATGAAGAATTTGTTTATAAAACTTGTTTAAACAATCGATTGTTATGAAAAAACTCAATATCCATAACATAAGACCATTGGGGAGATAGTCATGGTTGATTCTGCTGAAGAAACAAAACAGATCTACTAATAAATGGCGAAATTATACATTTGTTATTTATTTTGTTTAAATAATGAATTATTGTGTTTTAGAAGTACAATATATATGGTAAATGATCATCAGCGAAAGATTTGTAGTTGATTCTGATAAAGAAACGAAACTTATCTGCTGAAAATTGGCGGAATTATAAATTTGTTTATTAATTTAGTTTAAGTAATGAATTATTGTTTCTAAAAAGTACAACATCTATAGTAAACGATCATCAGTGAAAGATTTGTAGTTAACCCTGATGAAGAAACAAAACTTATCTACTGAAAAATGGCCAAATGATGCATTTGTTTATTAATTTTGTTTAAATAATATGCAATTCTTGTCTAGCAGCAAATTATTACAGTGAACGACCATTGGCAAGATAGTATCATTTGATTCTCCTAAAAAAAAGGAATGTATTTATTGGAAAATGGCTTATTTAGGAATTTGTTTATTACAATGTTATAAACAATAACTAATTCATATTTCACTTTCTATAATTTTAAGTAAACATTCTTTTCTTCCATTTCCTACAAAAAGTATCAGTCAAAAGTACTTCGTTATCGCAATAGAAAATATATAACTTTTGTTTACTAATTTGTTTACAACAATACAAAAAAGTTTGCTATGCAGCTAACACTCACATACCGCATTTCAAATGCGTTGCTTCCCGGATTCTGACCATTTAAAGTCAGATAAAAAAATTTCAAACAAAATGGCAACCATGAAAAGACAAAATTAATTTTTTATTCATTTTGCTTGTTAAATAAAAAGTATTGAACACAACTTTTGTTAATGCTCGAACCTTGGAACAATGCAAAATTTCATAGACTTTCATTTTCAAAAAAAAGTTCAAATCGGACAAGTAGCTTAGTCCGAAAATTGATTTGTCCACAGGAACTTTTTTTGACCCACTGTGTGGCATCGCGGTAGGCTTGAGCTTTCCTCTCATAAATTTGACGGCTATGTTGGCTGTAGCATTGCTCCTGACAGGGCTTCCCACGCCAGAAAAACAGAGGACAAAGAGTAAAAGGTACTAAGAGGATCACCAAAAACCTATAAGTAAATAAATGGAGAAGTTCTCAAACATATATCTACGTTGATCGCTTTTCAAGGATCGTGGGGGCGCCCGTGGTGCCACCGCTGGCGGTGGCAGCATGCAAGCCGGTAGTGGTGAGCTACGTGATGGTCAGGTATATCTCATCTGGATACCCGAAAGGGCTGCTGTCCAGCCAGAACATCGGTAACAAGTGGTAAGCAGCAGAACATTAGCTGCACCTGCGGAGGATATTTCGGCTGGGGTCCTCCAGCCGACCACGTCCACACGAATGCAACGGCAGCGCATTAACTCACAAACTTATCATGATGAGTACTTGATGCGCTGCCAATTCAAATACGCGACAGAAGCGGCCATAACTTCTCTCGACAGGATGACCTTACGCTAAAACTTTGTAGCAAACTTTCCGAAAAAGAGAACCGTTACCCAGGACGACCTTGAACAGCAAAGGCATCATATTATAGATGGGAACCTCTGCCCTAGAAGATTCATCAACCGGATGAGATCTGAGGTTATGACTGCATTCCGCCAGCAACTTCTGGGTGCGCAGGTCACAAATAGGATTAAGTGGACATCGGAAACGAATGGAGACGTGAACAGATGTCACATTCAGGCAATGGCACGGAAGGACCCGTCAGGGGCGAACAACATCGTCCATTCATGGGTCTTTATGCCGAGCTACCCATAGAGTCACCGAAGAACATCTTGCTGATCAACCTGATTCATTAGAAGGCGCCACCTTATATCCGAGGTCGAAATAAGTAACATCAAAAAACAGCTTCAGCAACAACTAGCAGCATCTGTAGCGCACCCGGCAGATATGGTGGAAGAGGAGGTTTATATACCCGTCACACGAGACGCTATGGACGAGCGGGGTCCCAACCTGCTTCTGCCTCTACTAAATTTATTCAAGAGCTCGATGAGGAAAGCCTGCGTCTCATGATGTGCTTCTCTGATGTCATCCTAGAGTTTGCAGATCAAAAGCCATCGATGAGAAACGGTCTGCCGAAATTTAGAGTCAATAAGGACCTTCTGCAGTTAGCTTTGCAGCTTACTAACTGAGATACTGCCTCTGTTCTTGCGGCAAGATATGAGCTTGCTGCAGGTACAGACGCTTGCCTATTGCGCTGCGGTCGCGTATGCCAGGACGATGAGCATAAAACTCAGAGGCCAGGCTACTAATAACTATGTCCCAAGAAAGATGTCAGATCCTCCATGGAAGTTTCGACTTCAAGGCGAGGATAGTGAAATAATGGAAAAACTGGGATGGTTGTACCAATTTCGGAAGGACTATCGATCTCAGAGACTGACTCGCCACGTGGATGAGATTCTTCGTCCACATGATATCACTTCAAGAACATCTAGGAACCTGGACGAAGCGATTGACTATTTTAAACAGAGGCTCATGGTCCTGCCAGCGCGAGTACGGCGATTTTAAGAGAGCGATCGCGAGAAGGAATGACAATAGGACTTTTGTGGCAGACAAAAAACGTTTCTATTGAGGAATCGCAGATGTCGAAAACAAGACTCAAAATTATTGTGAACCACCTAGGGCACAGGAGATGGTTAGATATTGGACGATCATTTGAAGTACTCATAGGTCAAGTCAACTGGACACGACGTGGCTACGTCTAGAAAAGGGCAGAGTTGCACGGTTGCCTGGGATTGATAGTCTATCCATCTCAGCCTCCGATGTGACTCGTATCCTAAAGAGGGCTAAGAACTGGAAATCGCCGGGTGTGGATGGGATGCACAGCTTCTGATATAAATACCTAGAGGTTCTACACCCCGACTTTTCTGGGGCTCTCCAAAACATCTTGGAAAACCCAGATCACTTACCTCTTTTATGACGGAGGGCGTAACGTATACGATACTCAAAAAGGTAAGTAAAGGCTGGTAGTCCTATTATTGACCGTCCAATCACCTGCTTCTCGGCTCCCTATAAGTGTCTCACGACTATCATTTCTGACTTCTTCTATAAATATTGTGAGGAGAACAACGTCCTCTTCGGTCAAACATTGACTACCAACAGGCGTTTCCCTCATTACCCCACGATTATTTACTTAAGATTCTTAAGACATATAAGATCTTTCGGCGCATCATCGAATTTTTGGATCACGCTATGCACACGTGGTGCACTAGGATTAACTGCTTTAGTCGTGGGATGATGAGGGACACCCGGTCCTTGTCTATCAAACGAGGAATCTTGAAAGATAACTCATTCAGCACACTATGATTTTGTTCAAATTTAAACTCACTAAGTTGGACACTCAATAACACGTCCCATGGATTCAAAATTGAAGTAGGAGTGGGTGTGTCTCAACTCACTCACCTCCTGCACATGGACGACATAAAGGTTTATGCAAGCTCAGAGATGAAACTGAACAGCCTACTTAAAATCTTTCTGCAGTTGTTCTATGACATCAGGATGTCTCTGGGTTTGGACAAATGCAGAAAGCTGAATTTGTCTTATGAAGGGATAAATGATCCACTGATACTGGACGACCGCGCTCTGATTGAGACGATGGCTGATGAAGAATCGTACAGGTACCTTGGCATATTGAAGGCGAGGGGTCCGCTTCACTCTGCAATCAAAAAGGCGCGTGATACTGCTTTTTCGGGTCACCTTAGTCGGATTCGGGCGTCGGGCCTGAGTGCGAAGAACGTCTCAAAGGCAACTAACACCTATGCCATTCTTCTCCTTACATACGCCTTTAGTTTGGTCGCCTGGTCTATTACTGACCTCGAGAGTTTAACAGAATCATCCCACGGTGTGCCTCGACTGACTTGCACACAAAAGGGCTTGCATATCCGGTTTTTTTCTGAATATACTTCTGAGTTTGGAAATTGTGGTCATAAGAAGTCGATTTTAAGCGAATACTTTGAATAAAAAAAAATATTCATAGTTTTGGGGAAATAACTTATTCCCTATATGCATATCTGGTAAAAATGGCCGAGTAATTGATTACAGAATACTTAATTTCGAGTAGATCTAAAAAAACATTACTCTAGCTCTAATATAACCAAAATTATGGCCTTTTGAATATGACCCTTTTTTATGAAATTTTGTTTAACATCAATTTTATAAATAAAATCTCTCGTTTTTCAAAAGAACTCATTTCCTCAGCCATATTGTATATTGGTGAAAGTTGCCAGTAAGTTATTTAAAAAAGACTTAATTTTGAGTAGATCTAAGAAAAAAGCAATATTCTGGCTGTAATAGAACGAAAATTATGGCCTACTGAATATGGCCCTTTTTTATGAAATTATATTCAGCCAACGGTGATACCACACTGGAAACACCAGTTCTCTTAAGATCACTGAAGTTAAGCAGTGTTGTGCGCGGTTAGTACTTGGATGGGTGACCGTTCGGGAATACTGCGTGCTGTTCGCCCATCGTGGGTGTGGTGAGCCCACACTAGTAGTACTAGTAATAAATAATCCACCTAGAAACACTACCCGCATCGGGTAGTGTCACGCCTACCCCGAAAGGGAAATGGCTTAATGGTATGAAAAAAATATTCAATATCAATTTTTTAAATAGAATTCATCGTTGCCACCAGATAGGTTGAGGAGGACCTGATTTTTAGCAAATGTAAAAAAAAGTTATACTCTAGTTCTAATCGCATCGAAATTATGGCCTTCTGAATATGATCCTTTTGTGATGAAATTATGTTAATTATAGAGGGTTGCGCCGACATACTTTTGACCGGCGGCGGCGATTTGTGCAATTTTGATCGGCGGCGGCGGGGTGACTGGACAGTCTAGTTTAGTATTTTTTGTGACAGACAGCTTGGAAAATATAAAAATATGATTAACATTTGCGATTTTCATGCTTTCGCTTTCGGTGTATGACATCGGAATTAAATTCCAGAGGTGGTCCCTAATCGGTTGCAGGAATTTCCGCAACCAATCAAAAGCCACCGAATCAACCGGCAAGATGGCCCACGGGGGTGGTGTGGTGGGGCGGCGCAAGCATCTAGTTAATTATCATTTTTTTAACCAATTAAATACAAAATCAAAATGTTATCCATTCTCAAAATAAAATATATTGTTTCCAGAAATGAATAAGTTCCTGAACAATGGACATGATGGAGTCTGTTCACTCAGATTTTAAAGCCGTCTGGAGAGAATATAAAGTCTCTAAGAATCATCCAGACTACGCAATCAGGCTACAATGTGCATTATGTGCATAAGCCTATATTATGTACATATGCCTTCACTCATTATAAGCTCACAATCATGTTTTCATAATATCGTTAATGAAAGTTTTCAGTTAATAATTAAATTAAATAAGTCTTCATTAATCATTTAATCCCCCTTAACCTACCTGGTGGCAACTTTCTCCTGGATTGCCCGGGAAATGAGTTCTTTTAAAAAACGACAAATTTCATTTTAAAAATTGATATTGAACATAATTTAATAAAAAAGGGCGATATTCAGAAGGCCATAATTTTGGTACTATTACAGCCAGAGCATTGTCTTTCTTCAGATCTACTCAAAATTAAGTCTTTTTTAAATAACTTACTGACAACTTTCACCTAAAATGCTGAGGAAATGAGTTCTTTTGAAAAACGAGAAATTTTATTTATATAATTGATGTTAAACAAAATTTCATAAAAAAAGGATCGTATTCAAAAGGCCATAATTTTGGTTCTATTAGAGCTAGAGCAACGTTTTTTTTAGATCTACTCAAAATTAAGTTTTCTGTAATTAATTATTCTGCCATTTTTACCAGATATGCATAGGGAATAAGTTATTTCCCCAAAACTATACATATATATTTTTTTAAATTCAAATTATTCGCTCAAAATCGACTTCTTAGGGATCGTCCATATATTACGTAAGACGTTTTTCTTTTGTTTAAATAAAGACGAGAATAAAATTGCTCTGAAGTTGAGAAAGACACAGCGATATAAACAAAAGAAAAACGTCTTACGTAATATATGGACGATCCCTTAGGAACATAACTCCCAAACTTTCAGAGATAGAACATGCGCTTTTTTCATTTTGTAGAAAATTTGAAGCACTTTAATTCTTGTTAAGGTCTCATTAAGGTTTCATTAAAATATGTTGATTAACCTTCTCAAAAGAATCAAAAAAAGAGTTTTCTCAAAAAGGGCCCAAGGGATTTTTTTCTTTTTGGGCTCAAAATGATCGTGGGGTATCCCAGATGTATATTCAGAAAAAACCGGCATATGCAAGCCCGTTTTGGGTTGAAGTCAGTAGAGAGAATATTTCTACCACGCAGGTTGGGAGACGGAGGGATCTTGGATGTTCGTCGATTGTGTGACTCTCAGATTACGCAATTTCGCAAATATTTCCAAAAAAGGACTAACATCTCACTCTGCGGCTTCATCTGTAGGGTTTACCTGTTTACCCCCTTAAAACTGGCAGCTGTTGATTTTCCGGAACATCGGACATCTCAACGCTGAAAAACTTGCTGTTGAGTGCCGTGGTAAACAGTTGTACAAGCAACACCCCCAAACATTAGATCTTCCTTGGCGTGGATAGTGATGCTTCAAGCCACTGGTTGAGGCGGGGAGAAATCTTTCTATAGACGAACGGATTTGTTATAACATGATCATACAGATAGCGTTATAATTTTCATTCTTACAAATTATTTACTTGTAACATGAATTGTTGTACTGTACTAGAGAATTCAGATAGTGACAAAGTAAGTAAATCTAGATCTTCACATGGAGAATGTACTGCTATAACATTCATATCATTACACATTTTTTAAATCATAGAGCGGGTAGCTGGTATCTTTGGTAAGTGAAAATGTGGAGCTGTTGCTCGCGTTTCGACCTTCTGTTCGTGGAATGATACCATTTCGCAGATTTCAGGGCAATCAGTGATTCCTCTTCTAATTTTAAATATCGTTATGATATTCGTGAACCTGCGTCTTTCGTCTAGTGACCACACCTGAAATCTATTTCTTAATGCTTCATGATCTAAACCACGAAGTGAATAGGATTTGTCCTCTTTCCACGCTAAGTATTTTAGGAAGCGTCTTTGACATGCCTCTATGGCGTTAACGTGTTTTTCTAAGTGCGGTGACCAGATGACCGACGCGTATTCCAGTTTGGATCTAATTAGTGCGCAAAAAAGAGAAAATAGGGGGTTTGGCGTTTTAAAGTATGGGAGTGTCCAGATATCGTTCATGTTTAATAGAAACAACAAGGGTCCTGAGTTAGAACCTTGAGGTACACCTGATTTAGAAATGAATGGTTCCGATCAGTGACCTCCGTACTCTACAGTATGTTGACGCTCTTTTAAGTATGACGCTATAAGAGTAACGAGTTCATCGGGGACATTCATACTGTGGAGTGTTCTTAATATTTTGGGTAAGAGCTAATATATTTGTCGTGGTAAGATTGGCGGGGGACGCAACCATGTTGATTTGTAGAGATTTTCCGTGCCACTATGCCGTAAATAATTTTATGAAGGAAAATTTTGAAAACTTTGGAGAAGTTGTTGAGTATTGCTATTGGTCTATGGTTTATGACGTCAGTTTTTATTCCCTTTTCAAATATAGGACACACTTTTCCTTCTCTCATATCCCCGGAGATATGCCCTTTCGTAGTGCTAGATTGTAAAAATATGTGAGAGGGGGAATGAGTACAGATGAGCAGTCTTTGACAACAAAAGCTGGGATGAGGTCAGTTCCAGAAAATTTGTTATTTAATCACTTCTTGATAGCTGTCGAGACATCATTCTCATCTATTTCAATGACTTCTCCAGGAATCTTTTGATAAAGTTCATCTGTGAAAGGTATTCTATTATTTGATTCGCTATAAACGCTGTTAAAGTACAAGGCAAAAGTGTTTACTATTTCTTGAAATGAGGTTCTTTCATTATTATCATAACAAATCATATTCGGGATCCTGTGATTACTCTTTTGTCTATTTATATAAGACCAAAACGCAGAGGGTTCTGTAATTATATTTACCTCGGCAGCAGTTGTAAATGTATTAGATGCAATTTCGATTCGCTTTTTTGATATCAGCTCTAAGCTTTACAAACATACCTGAGTAGTAGGGACTGCCAGTATTTAAAAATTTTAATATAAACCTATCATTTTTAGCGATATCAGAAATGAGGTCTCTCGTTTACCATGAAGTAAAACCATCCTTGGTAGTTTTCATTTGATATATTGGTACCGTTTCATCAAGGATGTTATATATTAGAGCATAAAACTCTAAACACGCCTGATCAGTAGTTTTGCACGTTTGCAGGGACGGCCAATCAGTGTTACATAGTACAAGATATAATTCAGGCTAATTTGCTCGATTGAAATGATGTCTTCTAGAAATTGAGTTGCTAACATATTTTTGAGCTATGATTTTATTGTTAATGTGAAATCGTATCAGAAGGGATGGGTGGTATTCGTCCTCAGGGGCTATAGGTTCATGAACTCTACTTACTTGAATTGTTACATTGGCGAAAACAAGATCAAGATATCTGTGATTATAGTTATCTTTAGAGTAAAATTGCGTTAGTTTAAAGAATTGGCCAAAAGAGGTAAAAAGCGCTGCCTTACTGTCAAAGTTACTATTGTTAATATGATCTTTGAAGCACGGGACATTGAAATCCCCTAGCATAATTAATTTCTCAGACAAGTTCCGCAACATAATTATTGAATCCAGAATATTTTCGAAAATGGGAATGGAAATTCCTGGTGGAATGTATATAACGATAAGCATTATTGAGATAGTAAAGCTGTATATTTTCACGCCTGCTATATTAATTCCAGGGGCACCTTGAACGACAGAGGAGAAGTTGAACCTGGAGCACATGCAATCATTTTTAAATACGAGAATTACACCACCACCCACTCTGCCCACTCGGTCGTTCCTGAAAACCTGGAAAGCATCAGCATCATAAATTTCTGTATCATTGATTGTCGAATTAAGCCACGTTTCGGTAAAAACTAATGCATCATAATCAAAAATACTATCAGATTTAATTATCAGATCTAGCTTACTTTTAATACCTTTGACGTTCTGATAATATACTATGATTTCCTAAGGGTTTACGTTTGTGGCATCAATGCCGGTATCTTGCTGTTAACTATGATTGGTACTCCATTCCTGTATGCAATGCGAAGGTCCTTTTCCTCTCTCCCTAGATGTTCTGCCAGTGTTCGCTTTTGTTCCGCATAGTATCTCTGCTGCAACGGCTGTTGATCTCGAGATATTTTGATGTCCTTGAGTAATCTCGATACGGCTTTTTTCTTTACCAGCTTTATAAATGCTTGTATGGTCATCGAAGCGAGCACCTCCGTTTGAAACCTGTACTTGACCGGGCGTACAATGGATTGTTACTGTACACCGATTTGAGAAACATGCATGGTATTAGTGGAGATTTCAGGAAGTTCCAGATTTATGGTTTTAAGAATATTGGTGACAGCTTTGTGATCGCTATATTCGAGGTAGTCCTCTGCCATGCGGATAGGTTCTGGTAAATTAAATAGTAACCAATTTTCCTTACGTGATGTACGCATAGCGATCTCCTCGATACAGGATTCGATATATTTTGAGCTTTGGGATCAGGTAGCTAGAGAGTTTTGAAATTTTATTCCCATATGAATAATTTGCTTGTCGATATTCGGTTATAGTACATAAACTTTCTCTTGCATTGTGACATCAACATCAGGCACCTTTTTTCAATAACAGTCAGTATGAAACCAATTTGAGATAGTTTTGAAGAGACCATGTTTATCTTTATATTTAAATTGTCGACAGCCACAGCCGTTTTTTCAAAATCAAGCTTTAGATCCTGCTTCAGGTCTGAGTGACTCTTTTTGAGATTATTTTTTAGGTCAAGTTTCATATCATTTAGCAGAGAACGTAATGTATCTACATTTATTTGAGCTGAGTTAGTTCGTAAATCATCTACGAGAGATTCAGATCGAGAACTGCAACATCTTCGGAATCTTCCCTTAGCATTGCACTTGATTTTGAAAGCGCATACCTGATGGTAACGATCAGTACAGCCTGTACACTTGACAGCATCGGCCTCAAGCGCCTCACTCTGATTACATCTACCGTAGGCACACATACTACTCGTGTCGAGAAGAGGACCAACACTTTACATGTCGTTCTGTTGACTTATCATTCCTGCTTTGTGTTCGTGTTGACCATGTTATCAGCTGATCCAAAAGAAGTCGTTTGTTGTGTGTAATACACAACTTTCGGTCGTGTTCAGGGTATATATTGATTGTCCAGTGATGTCCCTAGTTTCGCAATGTCTCTTGGTACATCAACGGAAATGGCACAATTCTCTGGAATATTTCTTAGAATTTTCTGGCTCATCACTAGAAAGGACACAAAGGCACAGTCACAGATGCCACAGATTGGAGGTCAACAATCCGCTGGTCATAATGCTCATGGATTCCACGTTTTATAAAAAAAACCAGTCCCTGCTTTATACTTGACGACAATTCGCACAGTTTCTACACTCACTGGTGACCACCTCATCCAGATAGCACTCGAGTATGTAAAAAAAACTTACGGTTCAATGCAGAGCTACGAAGTCATGCGTGTTCACGTTCTGGCTGTCATATATGATGCCGCTTTGTGGAGATCCCAATGAGAACATCGAGTACATCATTGATGGCTGTATGATGCTTGCCTCGCAAGACTACACGCACAGACATTATGATGTTGCTGGGATCATTCACCAGCAAAATACCCTGAACACTGGTTTACTAGAGAGATTTGAGCCTTACTACAAATATAGCCCTGATAAAGTACTAGAGAACAGACACCATCTCCTTTACTGGGACAGAACTATTCTGACTGACCACCTAGTCAGACACAATCGTCCAGATGTTACCTAGTTAGATAAACGTGCACAACACGTGAGAATAATAGACATAAGCATTCCCCGTAATAATAACATCAGGCTCTGATATATTAAGTAGGTCTAGAAGTATTCGGAGCTGAAGCAAGAGATCCTGACGGTGTGGAGGGTAAATAAGGTCACCAGCCACCCGGTCGTGATCTCCTTCACTGGGAACGTTCATGCGAGGTGCGTAAAAATCTTAGAAGAACTGGGAGATCGGAATTCGCTACATCTGATTCAGAAGGTAGTATTGCTAAACACGTGCCGCATCGTCCAGAGTTTTCTCGGCGTGAACAATGATAGCGGCTAAAGTCGCCTTCTGTGACCATCCCGCGTACACGGCAGATGACTGTGATGAAGACATTTTTGATTTTTGACTTTTTTCTTGTGTGTGTATGTTTGTGTGCGTGTGCGAAGTTGTGTTTGTCTTTCGCCGTTGAACGTAAATAAAATTTTTACTCGTTGGCCTCAGTCGTTGGCATTGGAACTATCGTTCGTAAGAAAGACGGGTCCCTATAAATGGGCTCTCGAGTATGAATGTTAGATCCCTATAGGGCCCCTCAGGATGAATGCTCGATCCCTATGAACGGGATCTCTAGGATGAATGTTGGAACTCTATAAACAGGCTCTCCAGGATGAATGTTGGATCCCTGTAGGGAATGTTGGATCCCTGTAGGGCTCTCTACTGTGACTTTTGGATTCCTATAGACGAGCTCTCCAGAGTGTATAGTGTATACTCGTGAACTAGGACGAATGCGCAAACAGAATATAGAGTTCCGAAAGAACGACTGAATCTACTAATCACTTGCCGCATTTCGTGACTGTGTTTAGTAACGAAGTACCAGGTCATGAGTATCTTTGGGTAGAAGGTGAGCCATCGCCCGAGAGCTCCGGCTCTTGCAGTCAGCCACGTTGCTTCGAGCTAACTTCCCAACGCAACGAATCATGCGGTTACGATACCAGTATCGCGCAGTGCCACCCACAATAGCAGAGCTGGGCAGTATTTCACAACAATTGTATTTGAGGTTTTTGAAATACAAATTACATTGAGACAAAATACATTTGAAATATATCACGGGGAAAATATAATTAGCTGATGTAGTTCAAATACAGAAACAAAATACATACATGAGTATTTTGCAACATTATTTGAAATACATGTAAGAATTGTATTTTGTAGTTGAGGTATTTCATGTATTTTCTGGAAAATACTTTCTAATATCAGCATATGAAAATTATATTACAAATCCCTAGAGTATATAAAAAGTATAGGAATTTTATGATCAAAGAGAGGAGAGAGCAGGGAGAACGAGAGAGGAGAGGATGATGATGATGAGAGAAGGGGCGGTAAGCGTACTTTAAGCTGCGCAGTAGAACAATTCGCTGTGCAGTGCTGCGCAGTAGAACCATGCACTGTGCAGCGCTTCACAGTAGAGCCATTTACTGTACATTGTCGCACAGTAGATACATGTACTGCGCAGTGCCGCGCAGTAGATTCATGCATTGTGAAGTGCTGCATATTAGAGTCATTTACCGCGCAGTGCTGCACGATATATACACGTACCCTACCGGGCTGCACAGTAGAGATACTTACTGCGCAGTTCTGTGTATTAGAACCATCTAACGCACAATGCTGCGCAATAGATGTATGTCCATAGCAGTGCTGTGCAGTAGATCCATACACTGTAAAGTGATGCGCATTAGAGTCATATATCGTGCAGTGCTGCACAGTAGATCCATATACCGTGCGGTGCTGCACGGTAGAGCCATGTACTCTACAGTGCTGCGCTGTAGATGAATGCACTGTACAGTGCTGCACAGTAGAGGCGTGCAGTGTACAGTGTTGCACAGTAGAGGCATGTACTGCACAGTGTTGCACATTAGAGATATGTACTGTGCAATGCGGCGCAGTAGATCCATTTTCTATGCAGGGCTGCATAGTAGATGTACGTACTGTGCATAGATGTGCAGTAAAGACATGAAATAGGCAGTTATGCACAGTAGAGCCGTACAGTAGAACAATTCTCTACGCAGCGCTGCGTAGTAGAGACATTAACTCTACATCGCTGCACAGTATAGGCAGGCCATGCACAGGGATGCGCAGATAAGAAATATTATATGAATTGCTGCGCAGTAGACACATATAATATGCAGGGATGTGCAGTATATACATGTGTAGTGCAGTGTTGTGCAGTAGAGTCATTCAATGCACACGTCTGCTCAGCTGAGTCGTGCAATGTACAGTACTGCGGAGTATAGTACTGTAATGTGCAGGAATGCGCAGCAGAGTCCTGTAATGTGCAGGGCTGCACGGTAGAGATTTATAATGCGTAGAGAAGCCTAATTTATTACGAGAGTATAGTGCGCAACTCTGTGTCCCATGAATAACTACTGCGCAGCTCTATGTCACATGTATCTACTGTGCATCACTGTACAGTATATGAATCTACTGCGCATCACATGTCCCTAATGCGTAGAAATGTACAGTACACGACTTCTGTGCATCATTGCACAGTGCATGGCTCTACTGTGCATAATTGTACAGCACATGCATCTACTGTGCATAATTGCAAAGTTCATGGTTCCACTATGCAACACTGCACAGTACATGGTTCTACGGGGCAGCGCTGCACAGTAAATGGTTCTACTGTGGAGCAGTGCACAGTATGTGCCATTGATGCGCAGCACTGCACAGTACATGTCTCCAATATGCAGCGCGGTAGAGTATATGTCTCTAATGTGCATCACTTCACAGTAAATGTATCTACTGCGCAGCACTGTACAATACATGCCCCTACTGCGCAGCACTGCACAATAAATGACTCTACTGTGCGGTACTACACAGTGCATATCTTTACTGCGCAGAGCTGCACAGTGCATGGCTCTAGTGCGCAGCTTAAAGTACGCTTACCTCCTCTCTCTTTCTCCCTACTCTCTCCTCCCTTTGATCATAAAATTTCTATACTTTTTATATACTCTAGGGATTTGTAATATAATTTTTACATATTGATACTAGAAAGTATTTTCAAGAAAATACATGAAATACCTCAACCACAAACAACAATTCTCGCATGTATTTCAAATAATATTTCAAAATACTCACATGTATTTTGTAGCTGTATTTGAAGTACATCGGCTGAGTTGTATTCTGCCTGTGATGTATTCCAACTACATGGTGCTGAAATACATGTATCTCATCAATGTAGTTGAGGTATTTTGTGTCCAGCTCTGCATAATAGGCCTTTCTCGGATTGAGGCCATGGTCAATATGCACCCGGAATGTGCTCATGAAACGCCTCAGTATTTGAGAGATCAAGCATCCTTCTTGCGATAAAACGGATATGAAGCTCTTTATCAAGAAAAAGAGGAGCAATATCCGTCAGAGAACATTCCACCCGTTCCAGCAAGACCACCTTTACAGATAGCCGATAATGCCAACCTGAGAAGTAAGAGATCTATCCACCAAAAAGTCTTTCTCAGGATGGACAAATTAGATGAAGCTAATACTGCTTTCCCCGATTTGCTCCCCGAAGATGTTAGTCTCTGGAATTTTAACTGTGTAGTTGACGAGAAGGCGGTTTCCCTGCTTAGCGACACTAGAAGTAACCATACTTAAATAAGCCTAAGTAAGACTCGCGAGCGTATATCAAAGCTTCAGTTCAAAATTGAAACGGCGAGACGGCATGCATCAAATATTCAATGCGTGATTAGCTACATAACATCATTAAAAAATCCACTCCGAAAGTTAAGGCACTCGCTCGAAACTTGAGAAAAGCAAATCACACGCTGAATCAAGCAGCACTGGACGTCAAAAAATAAGATCTATTCCAACAGCGAAACAACGTCTTGAGCGGCGAGTGGAGTGGATTCAGGAAAATTTAACTTTTTCTACTCATCCTTTCCAAGTGTCGAATAAAACCTCACGTGCTGTTAAAAATCCGCCTAGTCGAGACGAGATTCAAGTCTTCTAGGAGCAAGTTCACGGAGATACTTATCAGCTAAATGAAGACGCTTCAGATATATCACTTTTTCGTAACTTTTGCCAAGGTTACAAGATCCAGAGAAAAAGTATCCACTAATTACTGCTGGAAAATGGAAGAAACACATAGCTAGAACTAAAAACTTTTCATCGACAGGGCCAGATGAAATCAACAACTTTTGGTGGAAGAAGTTTACTTCTACGCACCAACATTTAGCTTGTAAATTTACTACCTTTTTAAACGGAGAAGAACCCGTCCCGCAGTGGCTGGTGAAAGTGCGCATGGTATTGATCCCTAAGACCGTAGATTTGTCAAGTCCAAAAAATTACAGGACCATAGCTTGTTTAAACACCAGCCACAAGCTATCCACTGGCATCCTCAAAGAGAAGATATTAACATCTATCGAGCCGGAATGGAGTGCAATAAATGAACAACGTGGATGCAAGAGAAGGCTGGCAGGTTGCAGGGAGAACCAGTTAATAGTGGTGGACAAGATTTGTCACAACATCTAACAAAAGACAAGTGACTACAAGCTATATCACATCTAAGAGGGGGGTCTTCCAAAGAGATTCTCCAAGTCCAATACCTTTTTGCATCTCCCTCTCGCCTCTATCTATTGGGCTCCGAGGCAAAAGCTCTGAATACCTATATGGCCCGGCGAACAGAAGAGAATATAAGGTCAACCACCTTTTTTACATGGACGACCTCAAACTCTTTGCATCCACGATAGAGGACCTTAACATCCTTGTGGAGGCAATTAATAGGTACTCTAAAGCGATTGGCATGAGCTTCGGACTGGACAAGTGTGCCTGCGTCCACCTAGATAGATAAACGTTTATTTTTCAGCCTGCTGGCCTTAAAAAATTGACTTGCTTACACATCCATTTTTTTACAGAATTTTCTTAAAACTAACCCTTAAAAACTAACATCCTTCCATTCCTTATCTCTAAGCCGCACGCTCGTATCGCCTTGCCTTCCTCGCTTCGCCTCGCTCGCATATCCCTACTTTTTCGCATTGCCTCGCTTGCCAACCTCTGTTATCGCTCTAATACCTACTACTTATCTACTATTTACAATATTTACATGTTACTTATATCTACTTTCTCTCCTATTTACAATCTTTCCTTCTCCACTCCTCTTCCTCCTTCCTTCTCTTCATCTCCATCTTACCCAACACTCCCTTCACCCATGCTACTGCCCTTTTTTCCCCCTTTTCATACAACAATACCTCCATGCTTATCTCACTTCTTTCCACCTCCACGCACTCCTCCAACCAGTGCTCCACTCTTGCATCCCCCTTTCCACACAGTTCACACATCCTCTTCTCTCGCGAGAGCCAGAACCTATTGAAGCCCTCCATGCACCCACACCTCATCCTCGCTATAAGCTCCTGACTTCCTTTCTCTCCTTTCTCACATAAATATTGCGCTCTTGCACTTGGCATAATCCACACATAGTTCCCGTTGAATCTTGACTCTCTTATTCTCTCTTCCCCTTCTGTCTTCTCTCTCTCCATGCCGTTTTGCTTAACCACGTCATAAACCTTCCTTCCTTCCTCGTGCATCCTTCTCACTTCATCCATCTGCAGTCCATTCATTCTAAAATACCTTTCCCTCTCAGCCTCCATCTTCCCACCCCCTCTCTTGTTCTCCTTTTCCCACCAACACGCCCTAACTAGCCTACTTCCCCCCTCTTCCAAAAATTTCTCCTCATATTTACACGCCCGGCTCCCTGCTAGAATTCCTACACTCGCTCTCCCCGTCTCCCTCCTGACAATATAATTAGGCGTGTTCCTTGCCAACCCCAGGGTCCACTTTACATACCTCTCCTGCGTTCTATTAACCTCTTCACTTTCCTTCCACCCCCACACTTCTACCCCATACAATAGCACACTCATCACTAGTGAATCAAACAATTTCATTCTCCTTCCAAAATCATCTGCGAATAACTTCTTTCCCAACCCCCACACCTGCCTCATCACTACATTTGCCCTCCTCACTCTCTCTTTTATGTGACCATCCACTCCACCATTCCTTCGAAACACGAAGCCCAAGTACACAAACTCTTTCACCTCCTGCACCTCCTTTCCCTTCCACTTCCACTCCCTTCCCTTATCCCTTCCCCCTCCTTTTCTGAACACCATAACCTTGGACTTTTCCACATTCAGCTCTAACCCCTTTTTATCCAGGTATCTTCTCAACCTCTTAATCATCTCCTTTAAGGCCTCCTCGCTGCTTGCCAGCAACACTATGTCATCTGCATACGCTAGTGACCAAATTCTAACCCCTCCTATCCTGACTCCTCCTACCACCCCGGCCTCCAGCTTACTTTCCATATCCGCAATTAAAATCGCAAAAAGCGTTGGGCTAAGTGGACACCCTTGCCTTAACCCCCTATCCATCCAGAATCCCTCCGAAATCCCCTCCCCTCCTCTTACCTTGTCTTTTGTCTCTTCATATATCTCCCTTACCCTTTCAATTAGGCCCCTCTCTACTCCCCTATCCTCCATCGCCTCCCACAACCTCCCCCTATCCACCGATGGAAACGCGCCTTTGAGATCCACAAAAAACGCGTACACTCTCGCCCCTTTCTTCGCTAATTCTCTATCTACCACGTGCTGCAGCACGTAAATATTGTCGATAGTACTCCTACCCGCCCTAAATCCCGCCTGCGTCTCCGGCAATATTCCTTTCCCCTCAACATCCTTCCGCAGTCTCTCTGCCACCACCATCGCATATACTTTATACGCCGTATTCATTAGCGTAATCCCTCTATAATTTTCCTGCATATCTCTATCCCCTTTCTTATACAGTGGCACTATTAAGCCTTCTCTCCACCCTCCTGGGAATCCCTCACCCCTCCAAACTTTCTTCACTACCTCCTTCAGCCTCTCCCTAACCTCTTGTGTACTAAACAGCCATGCTTCGTTCTCTACCCCATCCAGCCCTGCTGCTTTTGACCTTTTCAACTTCCTTATCTGCTTCTCTATCTCCTCGTCATTCAACTCCTCAATCTCTGCCACCCCCGTTCTTCTACTTCCCCCATCCGTCTTCCTTGAATCTGAGCCCTGGAACGATTCTTTAAAAAATTCCCTCCACTCCTCACTCCCTATCTTCTCGCTGACCCCCACCCTGCGCTTCCTGAACCTATTTATTATCTTCCAGACGTCCCCCTCCGTCTTAACATTTGCTAACTCCTCTTCCAGCTCTTTCTCCTTTTCCTGTTCTTTCTTCTTACACATCAATCTAAACCCCTTCCTCGTTTCTACGTACTCCTCCCTTCTCGCATTACCCTCTTTCCACTTCTTGTACTTCCTCTTCACCTTCCTTTTCATCTTTTTACATTCCCTATCCCACCATGGCTTCACCATTCCTTTCTTCTTCTTTCTGAATACCTTCTTTTGCACACACCCTTTCACGTTCTCTTTCAGATCCTCCCATATCTCTTCCACAGACTCCCCTCTAAAGCGTACCTTTCCTAGCCGCTCCTGATACTTCTCTATCGCCTCCCTCGTCCAGGTCACCCTCTCCCCTATCGAGACTTCTTCCCCGCCTTGTCTTCCTCCACCCTCACCTCTTATCCACAGACTTAATGGCTGATGGTCTGATTCCACCCTCCCCTCTACTGCGAATTTTTCCGTCTCCTCCCATCCTTGCATATTCATTACCACGTAGTCTATCACCGATACCCCCACCTTACTTACATACGTGTATTCTCCCTCTTCGTCCCCATTAGCCATACCATTCGCCACTGCCCACCCTCTATGCTCCATCCAGTCCCTTAGAATCTCTCCCTCCTTATTTATTATCCTATCCTTCGAATTCCTTTTGAAGCTCTCCCCTTCCCTGTAGAGGCCCCCTTCCCTTCCCATCCTCGCATTAAAATCCCCACCCAGTATCACCATACCCTCCTCTCTTTCGCCTAGCAATTCTTCCACCCTTTCTTTAATTCTTTCCATCCCATCCTTATTGTACACTGTCACAAACTTACACGGTATCCCTCCTATTTTTACTTCCCTCATTTGCACTCCCTCCCTCTCTTTCTCTCCATGAACTTCTTCCTCTAATGCATCTCTAACCCCCGTTATAATTCCCCCACTAGCCCTTCCTTTTTTCTTCACTCTGACCGCCTCCTGGAGTCTCCACTTGTACCCCCTTGGCAGTTTTGTCTCTATTCTGTCCCATTCCTTTCTTTCTACCTACGTCTCAACCAGTCCCACAACATCAAATTCTTGTACATACCTCCAGAACTCCTCATCCTTCTTCCTTATCCCTGCTACGTTCCAACACAACACCTTCAATCCTCCTCTATCCTGCATTACCCCCACCCCCCTACTGCCTACGAAACAAATTCCCCTGCACCTCCTTCAACACCTCTTTCTCCTCATCCCACACCCACATTTTCTCGTCTATTTTTATTTTTCTATATCCTACCTTCGCCGATCTCCCTTCACTCTTCTCCCTTCTAGCCCTGTCGTTCAGCATTCTCTGCAAATCCCTTTCCTTTCTCGTTAAATCATGATCGATGAAAACTCTCCTATCCTGTATCCTATTTTTATTTCTCATTACCCCCAACTTTTCTTCCGAGCTCTCCATCTCCACAACCGCCACTTCCTTGTCCTTTCTCCCCTCCAACTTAACTTTCCCTACCCTGCCTTTGACCCACCCTATGCTCTGTAGCAGCGCTTCCACACCCTCTCTTTCTTCCCCGTTCTTTAGCTTCAACCCTTTTACTACAATATTATTCCTCCTGTCTGCCTTCTCTTTTCTCTCCATTCTCAACTCCATTGCCCTTAACCTTTCCCTATCCGCCCTCTCCTCCTTCTCACTCCTACGCTCTCCCACTTTCTCTTCTATCAGATTTTCTACCCTCTCCCAAATACCTTTAATCTCGCTCCCCCCACCTCCGCCTTCCATTTCCGTCCTGCCCTCCATCTTCTCAAGCCTTTTTTCCGTCCTTTCCTTCCACACCCTATTTTCCTCTTCCATCTGCTTTATTTTAATTTCTTTTTCTTTCCTTTCCCTCTCTAACGACTCTACTCTCTCCCTCATCTCTTTCATCTCCTTTTCCCATTTCTCATCTCTAATTCTCAATTCCTCCCTCAGCCCCCTGATCTCGCTTATCAGTATACCGAGAGCCTCCTTCTCCACATTTTCCCCCATTTTTTGGGGGGGTGTCCTACTGGTTCTCCCGCTTTTTTTAAACGGACTCTCTACCACGCTTTTGTCCGGACTCTCTTGGCTGTCTCTTTTCCTTTTCAAGAGATCCTCCCCGTCACTTACGCTCGATGTTCTCTCCCTCACCTTCTCTCTTCCTTCGTTCCCACTGTCCCGCTTTCTCCCACTCCCTGACGCGCTACTAGACACTGAGCCATGCTCTGTTGGCTGTCGTGGCACGTGGAAAATTTTCTCCCCGTCACCGTCACTACCAGTACTCTCACTAGCAACCTCCCGCTTTGCCGCCGGTAACTGGGACCTCTCCATGCAGTACCCTCTGCTACCGCCAGATGTCTCTGCAGAATTCTGTCTATTGCCGCCAAATTTTTCTTTATTTCCCTTTTTTTTTTTTTTTTTTTTTTTTTTCTATTCCTCACAGCCCTTGCAGACACCCCTTTCCCTCACTTAACATCCCCCCAAATTTTCGAGCTCCACCCTTGACCCTCGCAGGCCCAAGACTCCTGACCACAAATTCCCCCGATTCCTTGCTAACCTAACCTCACTTTCCCAATTTGCTATATCCCGCCTCACACCCACTCTCAATATTACTTTTTATCTCCCCAATTCACCCCACACAACCCTACTCACCTCCTCCGCTTCCACCCTTACACTCCACTCACACCTACCACACAAATTCCGTAAATCCTCTCACCACCTGACACTAACCACGTTCTCACTTCTCGCGTCCACCTACATCAAGAAAGATTAGAAACTCCGTCATCGCATGATGATCAGGATGTTCAACTCATAGACGGAAATATTAGTCAACATCTTGGTAATGGAGATGTCCATATCTTGGAATACCGCAAGCGGAAACCCAAAATGTGCGTGCGTGAAAAACGGTCCTTAATAAAAAGGTATCGCCAAATTCTCCGAAAAATTTGGGCTCCCAAATTATCTGGAAAGAATGAGATCCAGGCGACCATTATGTTGGCCATTCCTATAATGCTCTCCACGTTTGACGCAGTGAAATAGAACGTCTATAAGTTGAAACAACTTGACAGAAGCACACGCAATCTGATGACAATCCATCGAAGTCATTATCCTAGATCTTCCGTACCTCAAATATACGTCCCTCGAGATAAATGGGGTAGAGGCTTGCTAAGCTTGGAATGTCTTCATCGAAGAACGGTTGTGACTACCACCTGCTCAGTTCTGAATGGCGCGATGTCTCTTATGCGACTTCTACATCAAAATTGAGTCGGCAATGCTGCGGCATTTCTATACCATGCAGCATATAAGGCCGCAGAGGAGCTTGGCCTCCCATTTGATTCCAGCGACACTACAAATGGCCTAGCATCACTAACACCTTTGATGCTCGAAATTTGTGTACAGGAAGCAGAACATTTGTTTCTACCATGTAAGTACATGCTGACAAGCCCCTTCATTATCAATTTTTACGGAATTATACGTAGAAAAGAGCTATCGATGGGTCTGTTCAACATGTTTCTCAAGTCTGCTGGATTGAGATCCAAGACTGGGGGATTTCTTTTTGCATGTCAAGACGGCGTTATAGACTCTTTAGTTTACCGCAAGCGAATAATGAATGTACCTATAGGTGATACCAATTGGCGAGCATGCAAGAAAGTGCCAGAAACACTTGGACATGTTCTCAGTGGATATTCAACGTATGCGTACTACGGGTACATAGAGATACAAAATGCGGCTCTAGAGGAGTTATATTACCATCTGAGGCATTTCTATGGTGTTGATCTAGTGCCCGTCTGCCTTACGCCCGGGGGGAACTTGAGTCGGTTGTGGAGAATGATCAGTGTAAGATCCACTGGAATTTCTTATTCTCCACCACTCAACGTATCAGTGCTATGAAGCCTGATATTGTCCTCCAAGATATAAAGAACAGCATCATTTACGTAATTGAATTCTCGGCACCAGCCGATGGTAATATCACGGCAAAGGCAGAAGAAAAACGTGCGAAATATCAAACACTATTTTTCGAGGTGAGCAGGCTGTACCAAGGCTACGAAGTCCATCGGGTAGTTTTCATAATCGGCTGTCTTGGACGTATAAAAGGTTCATTTCTGAGTCAACTCAGCAAAACCCCGGCTTGCCGGCGTCAGGCTCAGTTCATCGCAAACCGGATGCAAAAGGCTGTTCTTCTGGGATCACTTCATTTGGTCCGTCAAAACTGTTCCTCATAACATTCTAAGGAGATTAATAGCTCTTAAAAAAGTATCCAGAGCTGAGAATTTCATCTCCAACCATGTCATCTGCCGCGTACCAGTTGCGTCGGAATTGGTTGCTTTTAAGGAACCATGATCATAGCTTCCGGACCCTAAAACAGGAGAAAATGAACTACAAAATGTTGTATCAACTCTGTCGGACAAGTTTATTAAAATATTTAAACTCCAATGTTTCGCAAATACACCATTTCCATCCCTACGGGAATCATATTTACAAAAACAATCTGAAAAAGTGTAATGATCACAATCTTACTAAATTTATTGAGATGAACAAATTTAAAAGGAGTAAGAAACCACTTACGAATTAGTTAGAAAAGACGTAGTCATCTTTTGTACTAAAGTTCAGGTTCAATTATGAGTTGAATTCAATTGAAAAATTAGTAGTAGAATTAAAAAGATATATGAACGGGTATACAATTAAACTTTAATGTATGAAATTTTTGCAGAAAAATAGAAATTTGTTTAGAAGTTAAATTATTATAATAAAGATAGAGGTTAAGTTTAAAATTATAAAAAATTGTAGTTAACATATTTCAATTATCAGAAGAAATACAATTTTTTTATTATTAGCGCAGATTGGGAAAGCATCCTACTCCCATAGAAATAACTCCAAAAGTGAATGTCAGGAAAAATCCACTAACCTAACATACAGTAAGAATGAAGAAAAAGTCACCAAATTAAAAAAAAAGTATTAGAATGAATTAAATGTTAAACGGTTAATCCAGAAGTAGAAACAAGCAAAATAAATTAATTTTTGTATTCAATACTGTAAGAAATTCATGAAACAAGATATTTATGACATTATGTTTACAGAAAACCCACCTATGTAAACAGACACCTACATACCTCCTGTCCACCAACACCCATCTCAAAATCAATTGGTCATCAATTCCCTTGTATACAGAGCTGTCTCCATAACAGATTCACAGATTCTGTCATATACAACAGATTCTGTCGTATAACAGATTCAGATAACTTACAAAAGGAATTACAAGATTTTAAGCAAATCCTAATACAAAACGATTGTACAAACAAACAAATTGATAAAGCAATAAGAAAATACCCTGAAAAAGAACAACCCAACATAACCTACTAGAAAAAGAGAGACAAAAACGACCACCATCCTATACTACATTCAAGGTATCACAGAACAAATAGGAAGAATTCTCAACAAACACAACATCCACAACCATATTTAAACCACCTGCGGAAATAGTTCAACTTCTAAACAACCCTAAAGATAGAAAGGCACCTCTCAGTGATCCGGGAGTATATAAAATCCCTTGTTCTTGTGGCAAAGTCTATATTGGAGAAACCGGGAGGTCGGTGAGCCAACGTGTAAAGGAACATGAGAGTAATGTTAAGCTAAAACATTTCACGCAATCAGCACTACCTGAGCATTATATCGAAACAGAAAATAGAATTTTATTCGACACAACAACCGTCATCGCAAAAACGTACAATATTTTTCGAAGAAAACATAGAGAAGCAATTGAAATCTTAAAACATTCTAATAACATCAATAGGGACAAAGGATATAATACCAATCCGATTTGGCTTTCCGTCCTCCCGGGTTTTTTTTCTAAAAGACTTGATTGGCCAATCAAGTTTGACCAGTCCCCACCGTCGGGCGCTCTGACCAATCGCAGGCATCGTAGAGAATATATATAAGAACAACATAACCTGAAACTTCAGTTTCAGGTTAGCCCTGACGAAGTGAACTACAATGTTCCCAAAATGTCGGCAAGATTCGTAGATTTGCACACGATTGAAACTCGAAAAAGCTTTGAATATCCAATTTATTATAAGAAATTCATTGTTAGCAAATTGTGATGAATTTTATAAAAATAATTCTAAAATAGAATTGTAAGATTCGTCAAGATGATCAAGATCAGTGATTTTATTCAGACAATTATCCAGTTCTTCTTTGATGGGACTAATTTCTTGATGTACAACTAAAATCTAATCCCAAAGGGAAAACTGAGAAATACTGTCATTATTATCATTATTAATGATATTAAGAACATAATCATGATTCAATTTTGCCTAGTTTAATCAGTTCATCCAGTTTAGAATTAATATTGAAAGTGCTGCTTCTTTTATAAGTGTTGAAAAGTATTTTTATATTTTCTAAAATTTTACGATAGTAAGGTATGGTAATAGTGCTTTTGGTAACAAATTCTTTCTTGATAATGTTATTAGATTTATCACTTAGGTTTTTATCATTTAGTTCTTTTAATCTATTATACATTTTTTTAACAATAACATTTCGTGGAGAGTTATTCAAGAAAGTTATTCTGAAATTTATTATCCGAAAGAAGAACAGCTGAATCAACTAAGTGCTTTATGATAGCATTTTTTTGTTGAAACGTATGTTTCGATAGAAAATTAAGTAAACGGCCAGAATAGGTTGATTTGCAAAACCAATTAGTAGAGATGGTGCCATTATCATTTTCAATAATGATAATTACGGATAATAAATTTCGCAATGATAACTTAAAAATAGTAAAACATTATCTTTGCTTCAATAGCTTTTCACAAAATGTTATTGATAAACAAATTAATAATAGATTAAAAGGAATAAATAACAAAAATCTAATTAATATCTCTAATAACATTATCGAAAAATAATTTGATGCTAAAAGCACTATCACTATCCCATACTATAGTGCAGAAAATGTGAAAAGACTTTTAAAAATTTATAAAACTAGCACCACTTTTAGTAATAATTCTAAACTCAATAAAATGATTACACTAAGCAAAAACTAATTAGAAACCTTTGAAAAAACTAACGTAGTTTACCGTTTCTCTTGTAATTGTGGAAAATTTTATATTGGACAATTCATTCGTTATATTACTCTTTTACAATTTGGCACCTTTTTCTTCATTAGTACTATATGTAAAGTTAGTAGATTTTCCCTGAAAGTCACTTTTGGAGTTATTTTTATTGGTGCAGGATGCTTTCCCAACCTGCTCTCATAATAAAAAATGTTGATTTCTTCTGATTATTGAAATATGCTAACTATAATTCTTTATAATTTTGAACTTAACCTCTATCTTCATTATGATAATTTAATTTAAGTATTTTGATAAACTTGTCCGACAGAGTTGATATAACATTTTGTGGTTCATTTTCTCCTATTTTAGTTACTCGGGTGTTGAAGATTCTTATACCTACCGAAGGTGTTCTCGCTTTGTCGTCGCGGTAGGGTTCGAGTTTTTCTCTCATGACTTTGACGGCTATCTTGGCGGTAGCACTGCTACTGATAGGGCTTACCTGCCAGACAGGCAGACAACGAAGAGAAAAGGGATTAAGATTAACACCAAAACCCATGATTATCATGGAGAGTCTACTAAAGATATTGGAGAGCTTTTCGCATCCCGAGGATGGTCATGGCTCTTTTCACTTAAATACCCAGAGCTAACCACAATAATAAATTAGCAGAATTTAGCAGACCAAAAGCGCTTAATATCTGTAAACTGATTGTTTTCGACTGTTGAAATAGCTACCATCAAAATGGAAGTGGAACAGCAGCTTTCTATTGATGAACTCCCGCTGGACGATTTGGACAAAGAAGACCTGATTGAAGCTGAAGGCGTAGGTTCTAGTGATAATAAACATCAAGTACCGGATCCACTAGAACGACATCCGGTCATTAATAACGTTGATGAAAACAGCGAAATCACACAAAAACTCCAGCACCTTGAAAGGAATCTTGGTCATGTTTCACTGGAGTTCCGACATTTAGAAGCAAGACAAAGGCATTATCTGCCCAAGTGAAACATCACAAAGGATCTGTGTGTACTCATGGGATACCTGACAAGAAAGGTTTAACCTATGCATTTGAAAGCAACAGTAACTGTGTTAAAGGTGCAAACTCTTGTGTATTGTGCTGCCGTGGCAACCGTTAGAACGTTTGGCCGCAGAACTAAGCCTAAAGATGCAGTTTTTTCCAAAGAAGGAATCGAGATGCACCATGGAAGATCAGGCTGGATATGGATGTCAGCAATGTGAGGTACAAATTGGGTCGATCGACTCAATATAGGAAAGGAAATAGAACCAGAAAGCTGATACAACATGTTAATAAAATCATTCACCGTCGGTATATCGAGACAGTAACACCAGCAATATTGGAGGAGATTATAGACTCCCAACGGAAGAGAATTGATTTTCTCACTGGTAGACTGCGTCTGCACAAGAAAAGTGGTGCAAAAAGGCAACAAAATCGAACCCTTCAGGCAGATGAGAGAAGGTTCTATCGTGAACTAAGTATAAAGCAAAATAATTAGCATGACCCAGAAGTACCTCAATTGGAAGACAAGACTAACTACTGGTCGGGTGTTTGGAGAAAACTAACCGAAGTAATTTGGTATATGCGTGGTTTCAACTAGAGAAAGTAAGAGCAAGTAATAATCCTGAAATGGAATTGACTACTATCACACCTTCAGATGTTTCAACGGTTTTGAAAAGGGCAAGTAACTGGAAAGCTCCAGGTCCGGACATGGTGCACAACTACTAGTACAAGTACCTGACAAGTGTACATCCTACGTTGGTAAGGTGTTCTCACAATATTATCGAACACGAAGATCTGATGCCAGGCCTTATGCTCAAGGGTACTGTATATGTTGCCTAAACAAGCAGACGCTCAATATCGATCTGAATCCAGACCGATAGCCTGTTTTCCAACAATTGATATATGTCTTACAGCCCACGCATCATCAACTCACTAAGTCGTGCGATGATGCTTTGGACTACGAGAATCAAGTATTTTGATCATGAACAACCGAGGATAACTATAATTATACGCATTACGATGGGTATCTTTCAAGGCGACTCCTTTAGTGCGCTGCAGTTTTGTTTAGCCTTGAACCCATTGAGCAACACACTAAATAGCATGTCTCATGTGTTTCGAATACATAATAACGAGAATAGTCATCAAGTGACTTATTTTCTATGTGTGGACGACCTGAAGCTATACGCTAGTTCGGACTAGAAACTGCAGCAAGTGATCGATGTCATAAAGCAGTTTTCCAATGATATCCACATGGAGTTCGGACTAGATAAATGCAGAATAATGCATTTAACCAGAGGAAAATCAGGGACCCCAGAGCTAGAGAACGATTTCGAGAATGACCTCAAGGAAATGGCTGAAGGCGAGTCATATAAATACCTGGGTATTTTTGAATCTAAGGGTATTCAGCATGCGATAGTTAAGAGAAGCCTAAGGACTGCCTTCACTACGAGACTCAGATTGGTTCTAAAGAGTTCTCTCAACTCGATAAGCAAGATGAGGGCAATCAAGATCTACGCCATCCCTGTCCTCACGTACTTCTTTGGGCTCATCAAATGGTTGAACACCGACCGCTAACGATTAAACAGAATCATCCGCGTAGAAATGACGGAGCACTGAATGCACCACAGTAATTCGGCAATTGAAAGGGTAGTTCTACTACGACGTCGAGGGGGTAAGACGTTGTAGATGTCAGGAATCTGTGTAAGTCACAAGTTATACAGTTGCGGGTTTATTTTAACAGTAAGGGAGATGTTACACTTTACAGCATCATCGGTAGAGCGCACCTTGACTACACGCCCTTGCATTTCTCCTCAGAGGAGGCCTTGAGTATCAGGGTAAAAACTATTGAGGAATCAGAAACGCAATGGAGACAGAAAGCCATTCACGACGAGAGTCCCAAAACGTTAGATCAATATGAAGTTGATAGTGAGGCATCCAATATTTTGTGCAAAAGGGCGTCCTGTATCCAGAAACGGAAGTATTTGTCATTGCGATTCAGGAAAGAGTTTCAACACCAGAAATTATCGCAAATACGTTTTACATCAAGACGTGGTTGACGGGTGCCGATTATGCGGAGATACCAACGAATTAATTGAGCACATTATTGATGTTTCTCGCCTAATGGCTCAAAAAGTAGATACGCCCAGCCATAATGATGTGGCGGGCATTATACATCAACAAATTGCCCTAAACCTACGACTCCTAACAGAATGGATGCATTTCGATAGATACATTGCAATGCCCGTTTTAGAAAACGAAGATGACATCCTATATTGGGATGTTACTATCCAGACGGAACATTACATTCCAGCCAATCGACAAGACATCGTGAGCGATAAAACAAAAGTGAAAGAGTCTACATCATCGACATTGCTTATCCACTTAACCGAAATTTACAGACAACCTGAAGAAAATATTAGTTTTTGCACACATTTTCCACTGAAGTACGACAACCTTTAAATCTTTTAAATTAATCTTTTATTATTCAGCGTCACTCAGAAACTAATCACCACACACTTTCTAAATCAAAACTTTTAAATTTTGAACTTAATGCACACTCTTAGTTCAGTGCGTTCCGTCACCCTGAAATGCAACGCGTACGTGGTTAGACGTTTACGTAACTGCGTACACTAGTAGAATATAAATTCTCAGGTCCATTTTACATAGTAGAGGGCCTTACAGAGGTCCACCCAAATGGAAAATACCTGGTTTTGATAATACCACAACTAGGCACAAGGTTGGATTATTTCTGGATAAAACTAGAATTACTTATTTGGTTGAAAAAATCGTTTGATATCAAAAACGCATGGCTTACATAAATAAATTTGATACTGCTAAGGGCATGTTCTTTTTTTATCTTAAAATTGAGAAAAAAAACGTTACACAGAAAAAAAACTAGGAGTAGATTTTGTTGCAGGTAATTTTGTATTTTTACCTGCTAATATAGGTAAAAGATAAACATTGCCCTTAGTAGGATGTAAACTGTCTAGTATTTCCTACTTACATGGTTAAACAGTAAATATTACCGTGAATTGAGATTAACTATCATCGTACGTAGGCACAGGCCATCATCTACAATTTTCTTAGTTTCTTTCATTTGAAAAGCAATGTAGTCCTTTACTTTTATATTCAAATACCGCATTCATATCTGGCAGTTCGAAAATAGTGCCACGGTCACAACCGCCCCTAGCGGCTGCAAGTGTCAGTCGCTGTTCGCAAAACAGCTGCATTTGCAAAGTTTGTGGTGAATTTGCTCGTATGTGCTAACTATTATACTTTTTAATTGAAGTACGAGAGAAACCACTTGGTTGTGTTATTCTTAGTGAGGTTGCTTTGGATGTAAACCTGTGACGTGTTGGTGGTGACAAGCAGAAGATGTCAAATTACCCAGGCCTTTGAGGTAAACATTTGCAATTACCCTCACAACGTGGGTATACATAGAAGAATAAACATGGATTAAGGGGGTCTTCTAGTTTCGATGTTTCAAAAAATCGATTTACCAACTGTTGTATTTTAAAAAAGTTTTGGTAAGACTTCGACTAGAAACATTTGGAATATCGGATCATTTTTTTCAAATTGTTCAACAGACATGTCACTAGGTCAGAACACATGCTTTTCTGGAAATATAACTCGTAAAACTAACATGATTTGAGGGGAAATACGGGTGAGGCTTCACGGGTAACGCTTCCTCTCGTATATCTCTAGCATCACACAATATTATGCAATACAACACAATATGATACAATATGGCACAGTATGATACAGTATGGTAGGATATGATAAAATATCACAATATATGGTACAATATCATACAATAGCATATGATATGATATGATACAAAATAAAACAGTATAATATGATGCAAAACGATACAATATGATGCAATACAACAAATATGATACAACGTGGCACAATACAGTATTGTACAATATGATCCACTATCACAGTATATGATAGAGTATGATGCAATATGATGTAATATGATACAAGTGTTAAAAGAAAAACCACTTCAATTTACATCATATGAAGTTAGCACTTCTGCCTGGCGTACCACGACGCGCTCACGTGGTTTTTAAAAATTTGTATAAAAAAAAAAAAAAAAAAATTGATTAGCATTTCGAACTCGAAAGTTCATTGCCTCACTACCCGATTCGGGTAGTGTTTCTAGGTGGATAAATACTACCAGTGTGGGTCCACCACACCCACGACGGGTCAACAACACGCAGTATTCCCCGAACGGTCACCCATCCAAGTACTAACCGCGCCCAACACTGCTTAACTTCAGTGATCTAACGGGAACTGGTGTTTTCAGCGTGGTATTTCAGCCTTCATAAATTCAAAAAAACAGGACGAGAAAAGTTCCATCATTTATGTTTAAACGCGATTCTCCAAAAGTCTTGTCTTTGAGAAATTTTGGTAAGATTTCGACTAGAAATATTTGGAATATCGGGTCATTTTTGAAAATAGCTTAGCAGACATGTCGCTAGGGCAGGGCACAAGTTTTAAAAAAAATTTTTTTTATTTTGTAATTTTGACAGCCTTCGCAAGCTCAAAAAGTAGGTCGAGAACAATTTTGTTTTGTAAGAAAGTAGGCCATTGTCAGAGATTTCAAAATTTTCAAAAAACCCTGTGCCCTGACCTAGCCAATGTCATCATGATTGAAGCCATATGCCATTTTTGTAGAGGCGCGGACAAGGACGCTCTAAGGTCTCGGGTGTGAGAACAATTTTTCTCAAACGACATTTTGTTGGAGTCGAAGAATGTATCAACAAATAGCGAGAAACGGTTTTCAGTTATCATGTGTAGTTTCTGTGTACAAAGAGTTTACAAATATACATTAAGAGCTATAAGTATGCTTGTAATTGTCAATATAGTAGGCAAAATACTTTTCAACTATTTGCAGCGTTTTTATCCAATATTATTATAAAAAAAGCTTGATGATTTCCTGTAAACTTAAATTCGTGTTTCTGTAACAAAGAACTCTCAGAAAAATGTTTTTTTTTTTTAATTAAAAGAAATCTTATCCTCGATTATAGAGTCAAACAAATCTTTTATTGATTGAAAATTAATTTATTTGTTTCAAAGTTGAATACTTTCACCATTGACTAATTTTGATACATTCAATTCAAATGAAACAAATTTTATCTCTCATATGAGGCTGTTGGATTGAGGTACTTTGCATATCATTCAGAGAAATGGAAGTTCACACTTTTAAGATGGAGGTTGCAAAAAAAATGTAGTTGAATGAACCCAATTTTTTCCTGGGCATACATTTTATTAATTCATACTTAGAGCGTTACTTTAACTTTGCATCTGCACAACGGAATAGCAACCTGTTGGATATACGACATGTACGACGTACGTCCCTTTCTATTCTGCTGTTCAGAGAGTTAGCCCGTTCAGTGAAATTGAACACGCGATCTCACGATCGAGAAAAACATGATCAACGATCTGCGCTTCGTGTTTGCTCCAAGAACAATACGTCGTTCTTTCTAAGCGACACAGTGGCATTCGCGGTAGCTTGCTCTATAAAGTCAATGGCTTGTCACGACAAAATACTCACCTCAAAACTCGTTGCAACAGATGCACCATAACGCACTGGCTGCAACGATACGGATCGAAAGTAAACCAGATTTTTAACATCAGTGTACTTTACTGAGAAAATCAAAATTCAGGTGACAGATTATATCAAAATGGTCAAAAGTAGTCATAAATCATTTCACTTGACTACCGTATAACAGGTTGCCTAAGAAACTTTAAATTTCAAATGTACAATGTAATAGAAATAAGATCTATCTAATGACGTGAATCAGTTAAGTATGAAATGCATAGGGTCAATGCACCAATTACCCAGGGGAACCTATTGTCCGAGATCGAAGATAACATTATTTCTACATTCACTACTTTGGCATGTACATTTTTTCAAAGTAAAAATTCAGATAATGGTACTAAAAAAATCCCACAAAGCACTCGTGAAGATTTTGAAAAAAATAATAAAATGGAGCTTTGCTATAGTCTTTTGTTATGAACAAAATTTCATGTTATTTTATTTTTGGTTTTTCAATCCTATTTCAGCAGTACTTTTTTGGGACATAAATCGCATGAGTACTTGTAAAGAAAATGGAACAGAATAAAATAAACCTGTCTTCTCTAATGGGATCCCAAAGGGACTTTTTTCACTAGCGGATTGGTACTACCTTTCTGGAATATAAACTTCAAATAGTATAATTAGTGGTAAATTCGGTAAGGTTGGGTGAGAGAAAAACGAAGGTTAATATTCCAGCAAGTGATCTATTCCAGGAGCAAAACTGCTTCCAAGATTGAGAAA